>CAIGQV010016547.1:89099-169279 GCA_903798115.1 Danio jaintianensis
TTTTTTGTTTTTTTTCTTTTGTTTTTCATATATAATTTTTTTCATCTATGTATGTGATATCAAGGTAACTTCTCTTTCTAGAATTAACATGTAAAAACATTTTACAATAGATTCTGTGTAAAACGTAACTTACATAAAGGAATAGTTTACACAAAACACTTCAAATAAATGTGCAAAACAGCAAAAAACTAAATAAATAAACTTGAATTGAATAGTTAAATTAGAAATAAAGCAACAACCTAGCAACCACACAGAACTCCCTAGCAACTGCCTGCCAACCACCTAACAATAGCCTAAAAACTTAACCAAATCTGTCCATCAATCCATTTATCTTTCAAACTTTGTACACTTCAACATTTCAGACAACCTTTCTAAAGCCAACCTCAAAGTCTTCACAAACAGTTTTTATATATACATTATCATAGTCATTATTACTAATGTGAGCCTTACCATCACAACATTTATAATATGAAGCATTGATTTTTGCCTGTGCAGTCTGTGATAGAGAAAGGTGTCTTTAAGGTGGCATAAAATACTGTACATTAATACAATGTGTTAAATTGTTCTCTGATATCTAAATAGAATGTATATATGTGGCTAAGATAAGTGCAAAGATTCTCCAGTAATGATTATGCATCCTAATATGATATGGTTGGTTTTGACCATATTTGGAGGGTCATGAATATTAATGTGTGTGCCAGTGACTAATACTGACACACACACAAGCACACAGAGCATGATGTACTTTGAAATACAAGCAAAATAAACATGCTTCAGTTGTGAAAATGTATTTTAACAAAGTAGATTCCTTGTTAAATGACAATCTTTTTAATTGAAGTGGTGGTAAGGTTTATTTTAGCTAGAAAAAGTGAGTGAACTATCTTTAACCCACCGGAGTAACCTAATTTGCTCCTTAGTTGTGTTGTGGATGAAATATAGGTTAAATTATAATTACACCCAGCAAAAGGGGCAGACAGCGATGTATTTAGCATGAATATTTAACATATATGAAAACACAGGCAGGAATTACTATTACCCTCCACATAAACAGATGAGTTATTGAAGTTTGTTAGCATTCTTTTGCTCCAGAATAATTATAGTGAGAGCTGAGTGATACGAGATGATGCATATACATCCATTTAACACTTATATATTCATCAGTTTACATGTGTCTGTTGCCTCATTACAAGGCAAATAACTACAAATAAACAAACCTTATGCCCCTTTGGGGTGGTATTGAATAAGTATATAATCCGTATATCCTGAATTTTGCATTCTGACAAGCTGTGAATCAAAATAAGAGTCTTAGATGCACAGCAAGTACCATACAAGCTTGGATAAACTTAAAAATAATGGAAAAAAATATCATTGTCGTAATCACACTAGGAAATGCTGAGGCCAATCAAATGCTGTTGAGGGCATCTATAATATAGTATGGATCGTCATAGGCTGTTTTACTCCAACTGGCCTAGTTTTCACCGGGATTTTACACTAACACGATTTAGGCCCTGTCCACACGAACATGAGTATTTTCAAAACCGCACTTTTTTCTACGCGGTTTGGCTGTTTGTCCGCACGAAAAAGCAGTGTCAGGTGACTGAAACGCCAACTATCTGAAAACTCTGGCCAGGGTGAAGATTTTCCAAAACTCCGGGTACAGTGTGGTCGTGTGGACATTGAGTTTTAGCCTCATGACGTCAAGGTGCATGCTGTTTTCTCCTCTCTGATTGGCCAACACGTCCGGGTTGGCTCCAAACATGGAAGACGTGAATGAGGCAAATTCTGCACACTCGTGGCAAATGAAGCATGTATTCCGCATTGTTCAACCACGGGACTGTAATCTGCCTCTTTACTCACGTTTGCACTGAATAGCATGCAATTTACTTGCGAAATATACTTAATTCCCCGTTTGATGTAAACGCAGTATAAAAGTGTAATTATCGCCACCTGTTGGTTTGGCATGCCCATAACATGCATCACAGTGCGTGTTTGTGTTTTCATGTGGATAGAGATTTTTTTTTTAAACGAAAGAGGGGAAAACTCTGATTATAAAAATACCCATGTACGTGTGGACATGGCCTTACATGACAACAAGAAAACAATAGTGTGTCAGGCTAATGACATGTCATTATGTCATTTCAATGTACTGAACTCTTATTGTTCAGCTATGCCCATGTGTATCTAGATTTTCTAAGTAAAATTGTGTACTTCATAATACATTAAAAGGTACAAAAGTATACCCTTAAGGTACAAAATTGTTTCTTTAAGGTACCAACGTGCACCTGTAAGGTACAAAAGTGTACTTTTTGAAAAGGTACTTCCCCAGTGACAGCTTTTGTACCTTTATATCTTAGTGTGTATGGCACTTTTAAAGACATGTCTAATGATGGATGAGATTAATTAAAGAGTCTGAGACCCCTGATCTGGATGTCTTGCCTCCCTCTGAGACTGTGGGAAGCCCCTTATAAAGACTGAATATGACTTTCAGGAGTTCAGGCCAATGTGAACATCATGGCAACACGCTGACATGAACACTGTTAACACGGATGAGGAGTCTGTGTTTGATGCTGACAACTGATGTCACGTCACCCAAGGGCAGCGGTGTCTGCTTTTGGATGAACACTTCATTTCATTGGTTGTGGGCCATTCAAGACAAGTTGATGCCAGTGAGCTGCGTGACACCAAGTGAACCTGAACTTAAATAAACTCAAACACGTCCTTGACTACGTTAATCAGGCAAGTTAGGGTAATTAGGCAAATCAACAGTTTGTTCTGTAGACAATCGAAAAAAAATATTGCTTAAGAGGGCTAATAATATTGACCTTAAAATGGTTATAAAAATTTTTAAACTGCTTTTATTCTAGCAAAAATAAAACAAATAAGACTTTCTCCAGAAGAAAAAATATTATAGGAAATACTGTGAAAAATTCCTTGCTCTGTTAAACATCATTTGGAAAATATTTGAAAAAATAAATAAATAAATAAAAATAAAAAAATCACAGAAGGGCTAATAATTTTGACGTCAACTGTATTTATGTTCATGTAGTCAGGACTAACTACTGGAAGACATGCTAGTATCTCAATAAGACTTTCCTAGATAAATGAAACAAATAAATAATTCCAAAATACATATTTGTTTTGAAAGAGATTACTAGATATTTAGCACAGATGCATTCATACAAGTAAAAATTATGGTAAACAGATTTTTGTAATGTTACCAAATATACCTAAAATATCAAGCAGAAGAAGTGTTTTCAGTTTTGATAGTTATAAGAAATATTTATGACAGAAAAACTGTGTTACTTAACTGACAAAAAAGGCAGAGCAAAACAAAAGCACACAAAAATATATACAGTATAATCAGTTATTTCTTTAAGTGCGTTTCTCTGGTTATCACAAAGTAATTTTACAACAAGTCTACATCAGTGTAAACATCAACGTGTTAAAAAAAGTATGAATTTTCATGGCCAGTCATAACTTTTTGGTCACTATACTGTAGTTTTTATATATATATATATATATATATATATATATATATAGTCTTTATGGTTATTATAATTATGTGGCTTTGGTTTATAATGAAAATTCCTATGTTCTAAAATTTTTCCAAATTTAAAATGTCTTATTTTTCTTTAAACAAAATATAATATCAGTCTTTTAATTAATATTAGACTGCCATATGCATCACAAGTGTTTCAGTAGCCAGGTTTCCATCCAAATATGAAGCAAATATTTTTAAAGTTTGCAAAAAAAATGTCAAATACAACATGTGAGTTTAGTGCATTTCCATCTGGTGGTGGTGTGAAGCGCTTTGGGTGTATTGGCCATACACAATAAATGCACTATATAAATAAACATTACATTACATCAAATGTTAGAGCAGCTGACTGTAGTATTGGTAACCTAGCAACCAACAGTAAACAAGGCAAGCATAATCAAGGTTGGGTAATATTCGCTGCGTCAGAGTTTATTCGGCAAATACATTTCCATCTCCCAGTATGCACAATAACCTTTTTCTTCTAGCTAAAGTCTAAAACCACCTCAAGCATGCAAAGCAAAGCAAAGAAAAATTCAGAATTAAGGGATTTTTATTACAGCACTCGTTTCTCATGCGATATTCAAAATACACATTAACACAGGGTGACTGAAACCCAACTACTCTAATTTGTCAACAAAAAAAAAAATGATAATAATAAAAAGAAAGTCTGGGTGGAAAGTAGCCGTATCCTGATAGATAAAAGCAGCAGATGTTGCACAGTTCATTCCCTCTCTCATTCTCAAAAATCATCACCCCTGCCAGCCATCACAACACCTATAAATGAGTCTCTGCCTGAATTTCTATCCCACTATGCCTTGTTGATTTCTGATACATTTCCTTATTTTTTCAATCTAACAGAAGTCCTCCATTTCATGCGTCTCTCAGCCTCGTCTTGAATTGGCTGTACTTTATGTGTGATTCTGTTTTGGCTCCAGCAGCTCATGTACACACACACACAAACACACACACAGATCTACTGCTGCCCTAAAACACATGCATGCACGCACGCACACACACACTAGCAGAAGTACACGCGGCTCTGGCAGAGGGAGGCACATCCATGTGGTCCCACAATCTGCTGCCTCCGGTTCACAACGGGACGGGAGACACCAGCTAAACCAGCACCTTCCTTACTGGACATCTCACTCACATCTTCACTTCAGCGTCAGCTTCATCTCTGATGCCCCTCCATGATTTCCCTATGGGTGTGTTGCACCTTAAGATTTCTATAAAGTTATCTATTAAATCTGTTGCACCCAAGTTTTAAATTAAGCAGGATTACATTGTCATTCTGAAGCTTGTTTTAAATGGATAGTTCAACCAAAAATGACAAATTCTGTCATTTATTCATTTCTGTGTAAACCCCTTCTTCTGTTGAACACATAGGACAATACACTGAAGAATGTTGGAAAAAAACAGCCATTGACCTCAGTATTTATTATTCCTACTTTGGATGTAAATGGCTGCTTTTCTCCAAAATTCTTCATAACATATTTTTTTTGTGTTGTGTTCAACAGAAGAAAGAAATTCATAATAGTTTTGAACCACTCGAGTGTGAGGAAATATAAAATATTCATTTTTGGGTGAACAATCTTTTTAATTAACATTTATTGTGGGAGTAACTTTTATTGAGGGATTTAACTTTAAAATATAGTCAGCGCCATTAGCCAATTAATAATAATAATTTCTTACATTTATATAGCGCTTTTCTAGACACTCAAAGCGCTTTTACACAATGGGGGGAATCTCCTCATCCACCACCAGTGTGCAGCATCCACCTGGATGACGCGACGGCAGCCATATTGCACCAGACCGCACACCACACAGCAGCCGATTGGTGGAGAGGAGACAGAGTGATAAAGTCAATTATGATATGGGGATGGTTAGGAGGCCATGATGGACAGAGGCCAGTGGGCAGATTTGGCCAGGATGCCGGGGTTAAACCCCTACTCTTTTTCGAATGACATCCTGGGATTTTTAACGACCACAGAGAGTCAGGACCTCGGTTTAACGTCTCATCCGAAAGACGGCGCTCACTGAGCAGTATAGAGTCCCCTTCACTATACTGGGGCGTTAGGACCCACACAGACCGCAGGTTGAGCGCCCCCTGTTGGCCTCACTAACACCACTTCCGGCAGCAACCTAGCTTTCCCATGTGGTCTCCCATCCAGGTACTAACCGGGCGCAGCCCTGCTTAGCTTCAGTGGGCAACCATGTGAGAGTTGCAGAGAGCTAGCTGCCGGTGGTTAAGTGTGCCGACATATAGCACCATGGTGCTCACAGTGACCCGAGTTCAATTCCCGGCTTGAGGTCCTATGGCGATCCTTCCCCTATCTCGGCTTCTAATGCTTTCCTGTCTGTCTTCCATTATCCTATTGGAAAAAATATATATATATAGGCGGGAAGGTGCAGATTTGGGATGAGAAAGGTTAGAGTTCATATTGAGATCTCTGACTGATTGATTGACTTTGGTGTTTTAACAAAACACTATTTTTTAAACTCAAAAAATCTTTTAACCATTGGACAAAAAAAACCCTGAGATCTTACTGTTGCCTACAATTTTATTTGTCATAAGTACAAGCACATATATAGTTTAAGTAATAATAAAACTCTTCTAAACATCTGGGTGGATCATGTTTTTTTGTTTGTTTAATACTGAATCCTTAAAAAGGATTTTGTAAATCTACATTGTAATGTTATTGCCATGACAACAATTTACCACACAATTTGGATTATTAAAACAATGCCAGACCTTTCCTAAAATTTCTAAGTAAAAAACAAACAAAAAAATGCATTTTTTTAAAAATATATATATAAAAAAATGAAAAGTATTTTAGATTTTTCTATAATAAAAACAAAAACACTTTAATTAAGGAACATGATAATTTAATATCAAATTTTATTACTACTTCTATTTAAAGTACATTTACTACTTTTTAATTACTTTTTATTATCATATTTTATTACTACTACTACTATTTAAAGTACATTTAGACCTGTTCCTGGCAGGATTTGTGATGCTGGATTATTTATAACAGTCTCAAATGTGTTAAGAATTCAGTAACAATATAGATTATTTGTATTGTGAACATTTTTTGGATTACTTTTTATTACTTTTGACCTAACAATCTTATTTTTGGTACTAATTTGTCACCATATTAGAATTCACAACATTACATTTACATCCCACTGTTAAGATTAAAAGCAAAAAAAAAAATTAAAAAGAAAGAAAAATAAACGAGTAAATACAATCCACTGTTTTAATCATTTACAATCATCCATAAAAAGCAACACTAATCTGATAACGAGCAACACACACACACACACACACACACACACACACACACACACACACACAAACGATGCTGAAGTTCTCACTCTCCTCAGGCTCTCATAGAAATGAAGTGTTTTACTCACGGTTATAGTGGGAATAGCAGCTATCAGCGAGTACACGAGCACCGGCGGCACGTTGCTGGTCTCATCCGGTCCCGGGTACGGTTTGGAGAACGCCTTGTCGAAGCAGAAGAAGCCCTGGATGTGCACGGGGAAGGTGTCCGTGTACTCAAAGTAGTATGCCATGAGCACGGTGCCTGCCATGATCACCAGCTGAAAATAAAACATGATCCACGCTTTATTACTAGTGAAGATGACGCTCCGCCACAGCGCGCGTGCGACCGCATAAATCTCTCTCTCACACTCTCACACACACACACACACACACACACACACACACACACACACACACACAGGCGTCGTGATCCTGACAGCGTTACATGCTGTTCCTCAGAGTGCGCGCGAACACGGCGGAAAAACGGGGAAAAGATGTGGAGAAAAACAGCGTGAACTGGAATCTGAGGAGACACAAAATGGTTCGGTGTGTGTGTTCGTGTGGTCACGTAAGTGACACTTTGGATGTGTGTGAAACGCAAGGAGGGTGTGAACGCGCTCATTAGCGACTCTCACAACGAGCTCGCCTTCATTCAAGCCTCATTATCCTCCTCATTCATCCTTTAAAATTACAAAGATCATACCTCTGAAACTAACAAACAGCAAATGACTACTGATGTACTCTCTGGTAAATCCAAAATGATGGACAGAATAGTGTAGAAACAAGCTGAATTTAGAAATGTAGTTGAAAGAAACATTATAAAGAAAAACTGAAATAATATATAGGCTTGTTTAACATGGCTACTGTAATACTCTTTTAGAAGCAATTCCGATTTCCGAATTCCATTTTTGGGGTGGGGGTGTTAACCACATTAATTTGTGGTTATATATTAATACGGCTAAACAATAAGAATCACTACTACTACTAAAAACTATGCATATAATTCATCCAGTTGAAAACAGAATAGTAAATTTTGCATTTGCAATACTTCATATAAGTGAATAGGCTACCTAGGAGTCTCTTTTGCTGTTAAGTGCTTCTCATTATCTAAAAGCATATATTTTTAAACTGTAACAGACCCAAAAGTATCCTGCTATTAAGTACACTACTAATGGCCCGTTTCCACTGAGCGATACGGTTCGGTACGGTACGATTCAGTACGGGTCACCTTTATCAGGCTTGTGTCTCCACTGCCAAAGGGTACCAATGGGACCCTTTTGGTGGGCGTGGTGTACGACAGAAAGTTTCAGTCGACGTCATTCTTGCTCGAGGAAATGTCAAAGTAAAGCTGTACGGGTCGTTCACATATCATATGAGAAGCACTTCTCACAAAACAGATGCTTTATGCACATAAATACTTGTGTATAAATGTTCATTACTAACCTTTCTATGAACATGATTTGATTAAAACTGCAGATCAATGAAAAATAGCCTACTGTAACATCTGCAATTATGTAAAATAAATAAATAAATGCAACATATATCAACACATACAGACCACAGTCTCCGATATGTTACAAATTACAGAAAAACTACACACAGCATACATTTAGTCCTTATTTCGGCTCAAAAACAATACGCAACATATAACCCACAGTCCGTGCAAACCTCTCATCTGTCTTTAATCTTCACCAGCACATGTAACCCCTGTTAGAAAGTAATTCCGTCATTCCAAGTTCATAATAGTCCAAAAGGTGATGATCATAGTTAAACATGGCAGTTTGTTCATGTTTTAGGTTGCTGAAAGAATCATTTGCTCCTGTGTTTTTTCACGCTTCACTCTCGCGTTTGTCTGTTTCTGAAAGGATCGGATGTCAGAAGCACTTCAATAATTACGCGCACGTTATTATCATCATCTCAATTTATATTATCATCTCAAGAAGTCTGTTATTTCAAATATAGACACGCGGCAAGCGCACGCGAAACCGCTTGCGCTTTTAGCCTCGTAAACAGGACACGGCAGATTCTGTTCTTCTTGGCTTTGTGGCTGTTCATCAAGACGATGACAAGGTTTGTTTGAGCTCGGGTTGACCATGGCTTGTTATTATATGTATATATTATTATATGTATATATACATAACATTTAGCTGCTTGTCTCACTCCGCCTTTTGGTACCCTTGTACCCTTGGAAAGGGTACCCAAAAAATGGTACGGTGCGGTTCACTTTTTGGTACCTTTTGACAGTGGAAACGGACATAAAAGCGTACCGTACCCCTCAGTGGAAACGGGCCATAAAAGGTACGGTAAATGGCTCATTTCCACTAAGCAGTACGGTTCAATGTATACAACACACACTCAGTTATAAAGGTACAAAATGGTACCTTTAAATGTGGTACCTTTTCAAAAGTTACACTTTTGTACCGCACAGGTTAATATTAATACCTTTAGGGTACACTTTTGGTACCTTTAAGGAACTATGTAAACATTTGTACTTTTTAGGTATTAATATGTACCTTTAAGGAGCTGTTAGAAACAAAAATGAACCTTTTGAAAAGGTACTGCCCCGGTGACAGATCTTATACTTTTATTTCGGAGCGTGTACGGTACGCATTTATTTCAATTTCTACTGTCATAAGTAACAAAATAGCGAACCGTACCACCTTTTTGGCACCCTTTCATAAGGGGTCCTACAACAGTAAGGGCATACTCACACTAGGTACAGTTGCTTTGAACCATGCCGAAGCGTGATTGTCCCCTCTCCCCCGAAGGCCTGCACTCATACTACATTTTGCCTTCTGAGCCTGAGCACGCTTACGTCATCGATGATGCAACTGTTCAGTTTAACAGGAAGAGAAGCCCTCTCGCTCAGCACAGTGGACATTGCTTTAGTTATATCGTTACAGTCGTTTGGGATGCAGTGACACACAGTCAAATATTTTGCTGAACAGATCCACCACTTTTGACGCTCATAAATTAACATAAACGTCCTCGTGCTGCACGTATTAGGAGGTTTGTTAAACTATGACAGATTGCGTTCATTTAAAAGTAAGAATGATTAATAAATCAAAAAAGTGACGTTGCATCTTCAGTTTTGCACTCAGGCACGCTTTGCACTCACACTACAAACGTACCTCGCCAAAGCCCAACCGAACCGCGCTCTGGACCACCTCTTCCAACCAGGCCAGGGCCGGCCAACTGAACTGTGCCTGGGCCCAATTCAGAGCACTCACACTTGTCAAACGAACCGGGAAACGTGCCTGGGCACGGTTTGGATAGCGTAGTGTGAGTGCACCCTAAGGTAACTTAAGATGGAGCTGGACTCGCTGCTTAATACTTATTGGTTTACAGAGAATTGTCATCAGCCCATGCAACAACACAGGAGGTGGCATTTTTAAATACACTGCCAAGACATCACACTGTAATACAATGAAGGCGTACAGCAATGAACCATGCTCAAACTAAGTTTGAACGGGATGTATGTCCTCCATTGTTGTTTACGGGAACATACACATAAGCATGGAAAGCGTGAGAAGCGTCACTTTCTTTTCTGTATTTGTGCATGCTAGTCAGGCATCTACATTTGAAAATGAACTTGAATGCGCAAAAGATGCAATATGTGAACAGTCCATATGGCTTTCTTCTTTGAGTGAGAATAACATCAATTCCAACCTGTGTATTGTGCATACACCTCATCGACCAAGGATACTGGTGGCAGTGGAAACACAAGCTTGATCTGGGTGGACCATACTGAACTGTGCTTTACTGTAATGCACCACTCAGTTAAAATAAGCATACGACAACATGAGCCTTGAATTGTTTTTGCGCTTATTAGTTTTGTCCACTAGGTGGCAACACTGGTGCTGTTGATTACAGTCAGAAAACAAATAGAGATGGAAAAACAACAACAACAAACTACTGAAGACTTTGAAAACAATAGTCAGCAAGTGCACATGTGAGGGAATTAAAAGACCTTTACAACTAGATTTTAAACAAATTTAACTTGATTTTAAGTATAGGATTATTCTGCATAGTTTTCTGTTAAACCACACTGTAAAAAATATCCATAAATTAGCAGTTTGTGATTCACGCTTTTATTTTTAATTTTTCCCTGTTTATTTCTGCTTTTGAATTGCATTATGGGACCTTGATCTCTGCTCTGTCAATATTTGATATTGAAAATTCCAGTCTACAGTTTAACAAAGTGACTTTTAGTGACATATTAGTAGTTTTAAATAATATAATGTATAAGAAATAATATATAGAGAAATAACAACATCCCAGGCAATATATCACTTTCAACTATTAAAAATGTCATCAAAAGTCACTTTGTTAAACTGTAGACTGGAATTTTCAATATCAAATATTGACAGAGCAGAGATCAAGGTCCCATAATGCAATTCACAACCTTAAATAAATGGAACACACGTGTGAATCACAAAATATGTGACATTAACAGATTTTTTTTTTACCGTGCATACAATTCAAGGAACATGGTCCAAATGAAGAACAGAGGTATGATATTTATTACAACTTCGAAGTAAAATCAGAAGCGTTGTACTGTCAAGGATATAAATTCCCTCACATATTAGACACAAAAGTGGATATATATAAAAAATAAATATTACTAATAACCAGAAAATTAAAGCTAACAGAGAATTATACAATAAGACAAACAGAAACAACTGTCCCTTTAAGAGCGAAATACATTCTGAGGCCACAGTAACATGTTTCTTATTCTTAGAATCATTTATTTCCCGGGCACCTGAAGCTTGAAGAGTTTTATATGAGATTATTCGCACAGATCTCTCAACCCACCCAGACACAAACCTTGACCCAGATGCCAGTCAAGTGTTCTTCTCAATGCCTTTCTCATCACTCATCACATCAAGAGACAGAAGAACATATAATGCAACATTGAAAATCTGCAGTAAAATATTGCACGGCTATAATACCTTGATTCTTATGTTACAGCACCACTGTGTTTGCATAGGTGAGAACAGCCAATCTGGTTTTATTTATTGGTGTAATGCTTTTTAAAACACACACTCACACTGGCTTTTATATGGAATGAAAACATTATATTCATTCAGTGTAGTGCAATGCTTAAATGTGTCCACCAGAGGACAGGCTGGGGCTTTTAAGATGATTTTTGATAGGGGCAACAGTCAAAATTACTAGTGCTCAGATTTGAAACATGAATAAACCCTTTATTGTATGCATTTAACACTAGTGAATAAATGTAATAGACAATTAAATAAACCTCAGATTGTGTGGTTTGTCTAGGAGAGATTTGAGGTATTTTTTAAGTGATCAAATTTATGATTTTGGACAATGAATTAATGAATATATGTATATCTTACATTCAATTATTTACAGTAGCATCTGTTTACCACAATTTCAAGTAAAAACATTAAACTTTGTATGCCTTTTGGCTGTTCATTTACATAATAACAGCATATTGAGGGTCTGAAAATACACATTTTTAAAAACAATATGATCTTTGTGTTAACAGCAAATATGTGATTTTGTGAAATAATACAGTATGTGCAAACGTATATATTATTATATATATTACATTTTCATTCATTTTCCTTCGGCTTAGTCCCTTATTTATCAGGGGTCGCCACAGCGGTATGAACCGCCAACTATTCCAGCATATGTTTTATGCAGCGGATGCCCTTCTAGCTGCAACCCAGTACTGAGAAACACCCATAATCATTCACACACGCACGCACACACGCATGCACGCACACACGCATGCACACACACACACACACACACACACGCACGCACACACACACACACACACACACACACACTCAGGCCAATTTAGTTCATCCAATTCACCTATAGCGCATGTATTTGGAGTGTGGGGGAAACTGGAGCACCAGGAGGAAACCCACGCCAACACGGGGAGAACATGCAAACTCCACACAGAAATGTCAACTGGCCCAGCCAGGACTCGAACCAGCGACCTTCTTGCTGTGAGGCAACAGTGCTAACCACTTAGCCACCGTGCTGCCATTATATTACATTTTTAAAAGTTTAAAAGCACAAAATTAGAAAACTTTCGGTACTAAAATGTACCTTTAAATGTACTTTACCAATATATACCATACACATATATAACCTTTGAGATGGTGTAGTGTTTCTTTACCAAGTGACATTGCCTGGCATTCAGAATACAGCTTTTTTGTCTGCTTTGATCTGTATTAAAAAGGATCTTTTTGACTATGTTGTTGTGTGTATACAAAATGCATAAGCAACTTTTCCCCCCAAACACCTTACTGACTTCAGATGACTCTTACTTTGCACATAAAGTATCATGATCTGCTCATTCATGCATGTGATAGTTGGAAATACTCTGCCTAAATGTTAAAATAGTGTTTCATCGGAGCTTGCTGCTTTAATTGGCATGAGTTAGTGAAACAATCATTAAACCCACTGTGCCAGAATCACTCTGTGGGTCTGTGTTCACTCAAACAGGCTGATTAGAGAGCAGAGTGAGGAGCAACAATCCATATGGCAACACGTTTTTCCACAGCCAGCTAAAATCAACATAACTATTTTGGAAATAGTTCAGCCTCATGTCAAATGTAAAAATAAAAATCCTTACATAAATAGCCCATGTAATGTGGAAAACATGAAGGCGGGTTAGAGTTTTTCCTCGATTGCTTTGGCTCAATTCTAGATTGAAATTTTGATTTTTCAAAATAATAAGTTTAGATCTTTGAACAATTAGCTCATTGTTCCCTTCAGAGAGCCATTTCTTATTGATTTAATCAAATTGCAAATGCTTTGGCACATGTGTGCAAACAGTAAATACACTTTTCTGTAGTTTGGACAAAAACTAATTGCATATGGCTCGTTGATCAAAACTGATGAGTCAATTCTCATTTAAACTGTCAAACTTCTCACAACTTCTCAATCATTTTCAACTTTAACTTCTCAATCATTTTCAACTTTAACTTCTCAATCATTTTTCATCGTGTAAGCCGTCACACTCAAAACTGTTTATTCAATTATCAAACATTTGTATACGCACGTTTACACCATTAATATCTGATGTTGGCAT
Source organism: Danio jaintianensis (assembly GCA_903798115.1). Classification (NCBI taxonomy): domain Eukaryota; kingdom Metazoa; phylum Chordata; class Actinopteri; order Cypriniformes; family Danionidae; genus Danio; species Danio jaintianensis. Next base: position 103,041 of record CAIGQV010016547.1, read on the forward strand.
TGTCTGTTCATTCATTCATTCATTCATTCATTTTCTTTTCGGCTTTGTCCCTTTATTAATCTGGGGTTGCCACAGCAGAATGAACCGCCAACTTATCCAGCATATGTTTTACGCAGCGGATGCCCTTCCAGCTGCAACCCATCACTGGGAAACACAGTCTGCATTGTAAAAGCGCTATAGAAATAAAGATGAATTGAGTTGAACTAGCTATGTTTGTTTCCATCCACCTATTTTTTAATGCACATTTTGGAATATGGCATAAAAAAAATTGCACATAATGCACATAAATTTGAGTAGGAAAAACAAACTGAGTAGGACACATTTTTAATCCGATAAGAATAAATGTGCATAAACTACGATGGAAACAGGTTTACTGAATAAATTCCAACAATAAAATGTAAAAAGTCATGTGATTTTGTTTTAAAAGATCACGTGATAACACAAATGGGCATAATGAGACGGCATTAATGGACAAACCAGTGGACTGATCACACTGAAATATTGTTTTGGTCATTCTAAAACCCCTCAGCCAAAGTCTGTCATCACAGTGGTTTAGTATTTTTACCTCCAGAACTGTCCTGACCATCTGTGCTACCAAAGAGCGTCTAAAACTACAGCGCGTTCATTGCGTTTCATCTTCTGAGTTACAAGTAATTTATAATATAAGAAAAAGGCCCACTTCTAGTGCAGCAAAGTACAGTTTTCTGTTTGATATTTTGGTGTAAATTTATCAGGAAGTGACAATTTTGTTCTCTTTGACTCATTGGATAGAAACGCTGCTTTATTCGCAGATGTTTTATGCCATATTCCAGTTTTGTGCATAAATCCAATTTGCATCTTTAGATGGAAACATAGCTGCAGATGCATACTTGTGCTCTGTTGTATACTGTATGTAAGCTATTTCTGTGGCACATTTAGTAAACAAAGCTGAGGCAGATCAATAGAGACTCTTGCTATATTAACTGCAGCTTCACAGTAAATAAAACTGACAGCAAACTCCACAGTCTGGAGAAGTACAGACTAGGACACGCTTATACTGAAGGAGTGTGGAGAGACGGACATAAAGGACACGATTCACCGCTCTCAGAAATAAAGCATGACAGATGTGCTGTAATCTTGGAAGGGCAGAGGTGAACTGAAGATCTGTTTTATGGGTTGTTTAAAAAGGCACGACAACTCAGAGGATTCTGACCTCTTTCTGATTAAAGATTGGACTGGGAAATGAATTGTTAGATCTGGAGGAACCAACAGCCTGAACTTTACAGATATATAGATAGAAAGACATAGACAGACAGATAGATAGACAGATCAATACACGGACAAACTGAGACAGACAGACAGACAGACAGACAGACAGACAGAGATAGATGGATGGATGGATGGATGGATGGATGGACGGACGGACGGACGGACGGACGGACGGACGGACGGACGGACGGACGGACGGACAGATAGATAGATAGATAGATAGATAGATAGATAGACAGACAGATATGACTCATTATTTCAGTGTCATTCAAATATCTGACCTCTAATTAGGCTTGAAATCAGACTCATCTTTCAGCGTATTTTTAGCGTCTCTCTCTCTCTTCAACACTGTTCTCCAGCTGGCAGACACTGAAGACTGCAGCCGTCTGAGTGACAGCTCTCTCTCTCTCTCTCTTCTCCTTCATAGCTCATTAAGGGCTTTTATTCACCATGATGAGCAGAACTAAACAGCAAACCACACAATGCATGTAAAATATACTTGCACTTTGTGCGGACAATGCATGGATTCGACAATAAGATCTTAAAGGGACAGTTCACCCAAACATGAAAATTTACTCGTATACTCACAGTCAGATGGTTTTAAAGATTTATGAGTTTTTTGTTTCTGTTGAACAAAAATTAAGATATGTTAAAGAATGATGGATATGGTAGCCATTGACATCCACAGTAGGGAAAAAAACACCATGGAAGTCAATGATTTTCTTTAAAATATTGTCTTTTGTGCTAAATAAAAGAAAGAAATTCAATCAGGATTCATTTTTGGGTGAACTATCCCTTTAGTGACTCCATGTGATGATTTCTCACAGCTATTTTTCATGTGTTCACTACAGAAGAACCAAAGCTGGTCTGCAAATCTGCTTAGGTTGGAATTTTGGACACTTTTCAGCTTTGTGTTTTATTGTGGATGTGGGATGATGTGGGATGATCCTGAGCTCCGTCTGCTGTTAGTCAGTGTGTGTGTGCGCAGTGGAGCCTCAGCTGTAAACACACATCATCCTGCTGTGGCCCGCTGAAAAGCCACTCCAGCAAAAAAATAAAAAAGAAATAAAAAAATCGAGTCATTTTGGACCCTGTCAAGTCATGTTCTTCCTCTCTTTCTACAAGTGTTATGTTTCTTTCATCCGTCGAGATCAGCGCCGCTCCTTCTGCCTTCCCGCTGTTTGTCTTTCATCCTCCTACTGAGGAAAAGCGCTCAGCTCCCACAATGCTCATCAGTGACCTGCCAGTTCAAGCGTCAAACTCACTCTGAAAAATCAATTTTTTTTTACTCCTTCGGCTTTGCAGATTCTCAATGCTGCCATCACAGGGCTAAAGTCAAACAAACACACTGCCAAACATCTACTGATGAAGAAAAGGATTGATTTTGCATGCATTAACCTTTACCTTTTAAATGTTGCTTCTTTAATATTTAGTGCTTAATTTTTTCACCTTTTTCCCCTCATAATGATGTAGCTGGTATCAAGTGTTGCAATTTTTGACTTTACAGAGCAGACAAAACTAGACCACAGACAAACAAACGCCTCCTTGTTTTGACTTATTAACTCATTAAAGCACCTGCTGCAGTCTTGCGCCCCCTACTGAATCTTATAGAGCATAAAACTTCATTTTTAAATCCGCATTACAACTAGGGAAGCAAAATGGAAACTTTCCATGAGAATAAACGGGAATATATGGGAAATTAATGGGAACAAACAGTGAATTTGGTAAATTGAAGGTTAGCCTACATGACAGGGCACTTAATTGTAATTGAATAAATATCTTATTACTTTATAAAACATTATTTAAAACAACCAGATGTAATGCAATGTTATACCCTGCATATTTCCCAAATCACATGTACACAGCACTGCATGCACCAATATTTTCTTGAATCCTGCACACAAAATCATTTTTAAAAATGTCCATTTAAATTACATAGATTTATTTGTTAAACCTAAATCGTGCTTGTGCTGTATGCTAATGTAAGTTTGATATTATATGGGGAAGGGTGGGAATATGGGGAATATGGTTTTTTACATTCAACACTTTTGTGTTGCCCAATGAAAGAATTGAAGATAAACTTACAATTAAATCAGTCAAAAATGTCATTTATAAATTGTATTAGTTAGTGTGCATCAGCTTATAAACAATTTTTTTTTATAGTTAAGTTTGTATATGCAGTTTATATAAATTCCTCTAAGATTTTAAGTAACTTAAATAAATTCCCATAAATTCCAGTAAAGTTTCCAACTTGGAATATTTCCAAAATTTATGAGACAAAGTTCCCATGGAAATTTTCTGGAAATTTACTGGATATTTTCCACCCATTTGCAACCCTAATGGTGTTAGGGTTGCACCATTACACCCTAACACCATTAGGTGTTATATATATATATATATATAAATTTATTTTAAAAAATAATGCAAAAGTTTTTTTCTTTTTCTTATCCCATACATAAATTTTTTTTTTTTTAATTATTTTTTTTATATATATATATTTATTTTATTTTATTTTTTTTGGAAAAGAAAATTGAAGTTTCTATTCATTCTGTGTCCCTAAAATGTCTTTTATATCACTGTAATTATCCTCACCTAATAAATTAATAAATTAAATAATAATATTATTAGGGCGACGCGGTGGCGCAGTGGGTAGCACGTTCGCCTCACAGCAAGAAGGTCGCTGGTTCGAGCCTCGGCTGGGTCAGTTGGCATTTCTGTGTGGAGTTTGCATGTTCTCCCCGTGTTCGCGTGGGTTTCCTCCGGGTGCTCCGGTTTCCCCCACAAGTCCAAAGACATGCGGTATAGGTGAATTGGGTAAGCTAAAATTGTCCGTAGTGTATGTGTGTGAATGGGTGTGTATGGATGTTTCCCAGAGATGGGTTGCGGCTGGAAGGGCATCCGCTGCGTAAAACATATGCTGGATAAGTTGGCGGTTCATCCCGCTGTGGCGACCCCAGATTAATAAAGGGACTAAGCCGAAAAGAAAATGAATGAATGAATGAATAATATTATTAATAAGTAAATAAATAAGTAAATAAATAAATAAATAAAAAGTGAGAAAAATGTCTTAAAATCAATGCCATCATTTGACTTCTAAAAACTATTTATTTATTTATTTTACTATTCCTGTTCACTGTAAGAGCAGCATGAGCATTCTTTTAAACCTCTTCTTTTGTTAAAAAAGACTAACAGATTTTCTCTTAAAACTCCAACACACACAAGCACTAAAAAGCCCAGATTTTATTTGCCCTTCCATTAAACTTGTATAACAGTCTGCGTTGGGTTTCTTTCATATTCACAGCTGTCACGCTTTCTTGCTTCGCCTTGCTAAAGTGAGTCACAGCAATACTTGAATGTGCTACATGAAAAACAAAACCAAAGTGGCTTATCAAATAATCATAAATGCATGCTGCAAAAGCACAATAAGTGTGCGGGCATATTACTGTAAGAAAGCACGAGAAGGCGGCGGCCAAGAGAAGATTTGCACGTGTGGGAGAGAATCTAAAAATGATAGCATTGAGACCAGATCCAGATGATTGGTCTCCATAGTAACAACAACGGAGGCAAGTGTCGTGATGTGTTTGTGATGAACGCACACATGCACGTGCACGCGCACACACACACACAATTCAGCTCAAAATCATTACATCCTTCAGGAAACAAAGAATGAAATTGTACATTTGGAAACAACTTTTAATATTATGAAAATATCTAAACCATAAAACTCATTTAAAAGATTATGTCTGTGATATGTGTGTGTGTGCGTGAATTTACAGCTTTTGAAAGAATATTATATAAGACACCACTTAAAGAGACCACTTTTCTCAGTTTCTCCATGAATTAATAATTGTTTTGTAAATTACATTTATTTTTCAAATATATAAAATATGAATAATATTTTTTCAAATAATATTATTTTAAATATTCAGACACACACATGCATGCACGCACAAACATATTTTATTAATTTTTATATTCATTTAACATATGAATTTTATAATAATATTTGAAGGGCACCTATGATGAAAATCATCTTTTGTAAGCTGTTTGGACAGAACTGAAGGTGAAGGTAAAGTGTGTCCTCTCTGTGATCATCAATCATCATCAAATGTGATCAAGAATGAGTTTCACAAATTTAAAAGGTTTTTTTGAAACAGTGCACGTTTGTAATAAATACAGTAAAATTGCTGTTATTCACGTGGGAATGGTTGGGTTTTTGGCACAGGCCTTTGATTTTAGAATTTGATTTTATCTGCTCCCCTGTTTTAGACCAGCTGCTGAGTCCCTGTTTCTAGATTTTCTGGAGATCTGTTACAGTAAATAAAAGAAAAACAGTACATAGTTCACACCAAGCTGCATTATACTCATTTATTGTAAAGTTTTTTTAATTAACATGTTAACAATTTTCATCCAATATGCTCTTGCATAATGAGAGAGAGAAATGCAGCATGCACAATTTAAACATATTGATTAAACATTAACACGTTTTGAAAAAAAAAAAAAAATCAGATAAGCAGAAACAAAAGTTTTAAATACACTACCGGTCAAAAGTTTGGGGTCAGTATGATTTTTAAATGTTTTAAAATAAGCTTCTCCTGCTCACCAAGGCTGCATTGATTACATCAAAAATACAGTACACGTTGTAAAAGTGTGAAATGTTATTGCACTATAAAATAACTGTTAAAAAATAGTTTATAATTTAATTTAATAATTTATTCTAGTGATTTTAAAAAAGAATTTTCAGCTTCATTACTCCAGTCTTCAGTCACATGATCTCTCAGAAATCACTCTAATATTAATTCTTGTTATAGTTATTATTATTGTTATTATTATTAATAATGGTAATAGTAATAAAAGCAATAATGACAGAAGTAATCATTTCATTTTAAACTACATACAATAATTTAATAATTTAATAATTTAATTTAAAAATTTTAAATATTTAACAATTTAACATTTTTTTTAACATTTAATAAAGGTCGCCTTGATGAACAAAATAATTTTCTTAAAAGAAACATGAAAAAAAAAACTGACCCCAAACTTTTGTGTGTCCAGTAGTGTGTGGCTGTATGCTTTATATGCGTCCTAATTATATGAAAACATTCGGTATGATTCTGGTTTTATAGAGACAGAGAGGAAAAGTTAACAGCAGATATTGCGGTCCTCGTCACTCACCACCATACATGCATACAATAATTCTTCTAGTTTCAATTCAATTCAATAATTTACTTTGGATGAAAATGAAGGATGAAGACGGTTGCAAGCAATTTTGTTGGTCAGATGAGACTTAACACCCGACAGCAATTTTCGCTTGATGAACGAAAAGATACTTGGCTGATTCTGGAAATTTGCCTTGCAAGTGTGCCTTTTCAGACCGCTCGTCCCTGAATCACTGGTGTACTTGACTAAGATTAAGCATGTTTGACAAGCAGCATACGTAAAAGGAAACTACAAAATGGCGGTGCATTTTCTTTTTTTCTTCCTATTGGTTGATTCCCGCTCCCGTCTGCTCCCGTTAACTATCTAATCCTGTACCATCCCAATCCCGTGATTAAAAGCAAAGATGACTCCCATCCCGCGGGAATCCCAAAAAATTTCATCCTGTGTTCTGAACTGTAATAGTTTATAAATTGTTTAATTAAATGCAAAACTGACATAAACGAAAACAGCTGATGGAGTATACACTAACCTGCGCATTATTCAGTCACAAGATGGCGCCAAACAGTCAAAAACACAAAGCTGACAGAAACAAAAACAGCTGATGGAGTATACACTAACCTATGCATTATCCAGTCACAAGATGGCGCTAAACAATCAAAAACGCAAAGCTGACAGAAACAAAAACAGCTGCCAAACAGTCAAGAATAGCCAAAAACCGCAGCATGACAGGTACATATGAATGTGAATGTAAGTATTTTCGATTTGAACGTATTCACTGATGGTCAAGGTAATTCGAAGTTCCCGAATCAGTCAGCCTATATTATTTAACGGTTGTTATCTTGGGATAATAACATACCCTGGAATGTCATGACTAACCAATCAGAATTGAGTATTCCAGACAGCTGTGTAATAAGACCAGGATAACTCACCTCCACAAATAGAAAACATGGTATAATGGAGCTGCTGCTCTTTACAGCAGGTTTCTCTTCTGCTGCCATTGTAGATCCTCCTTCTTTCTGCTCTGATCCTCCTCTCGTGCTCCCACTTTATTCTTCTCACATGAAAGAGACAGAAACGACAGGTCAGCTGCTAGAAAACTTCATTACAATACCTTACTTGTCTTATGCATTATATCTTTATTTTCAGAAAATCTTGTCAGGCATGTTTAGAATCAAGAATCCGTTGTTGAGATATTATAAGACTCTATTTACTTATTAATACTCCCAAAAACTCATAAAAGGGATAGTTCACCAAAAATGAAAATGCTGTCATTATTAACTCACTCTTCACTTGTTCAAAGCATGATTGAGTTTCTTTCACCTGTTGAATACGAAAAATATTTTGTAAAATCTGGTTGCTGTGACTTCCAGCATTTGTCTTTTTCCGACTATAGAAGTTGATGTGCTCCACGAACCAGATTCTTCAAATTATCTTTTTTTTCTCCTATCATCTTCCTAGAACAGAAGAAAGAAACTCTTTTAGGTTTAGAGGAGAGTAAATGTGGAAGAACTTTTCATTTTGGAGTACTATAGCTTTAATTGCCATTTTTAAATTTTTATACTTTGCCACTATGCTTCAAACCACAAGGTTTTACCCATATGCCACCAAAATGTTTATTTAAAAAAAAAAAAAACATTTAAGCTATAGTCCAATCTATTGCCAGACATATACATATTCTATTGGTCAGAATACATTGTTTAATTTCTACATTAACCTGATGTGTTGAATGATTTTCTAACATTATCTAACATTAAACATTAAAGCAGACATAATTTACATTTAATAAGTTTTCTCTGGATTTACTAGGTATGAGTTTGAGTAAAAAGTTTATTTTTGTCATTGTTATTCTAGAAAGGTCTGATAACATTTCTTCAGAAAATGAAAAATGGTCAAAACAACATTTTTATGATTGAAAATACTTGCTATGATGGATTTTTTATGATTGAAAAGCGGGGTTATTCCAATAATATTTATTTATTTAAGTTAAAATTCTTTTGAAACGTATCTTTAAAGTTATTATAAAAATGTCAGAAAACATGACACTTTTTATTGCTATTTATCTATTTTCTATATTTTGATATATATTCATATATTCTATGAATATTTCTAATATCTATATTTTATCTATGTTATGCAAAATTTAAAAAACGCTCTATATGACAGCATTTTTATATTACTTTAGGAAGAATCAGACAAAACAAAACAAAAAATATATATTTTTTAGTCAATCAAATAGCTAATTGCAAATCATAGCAATTGCAAAATTGTAAAAAAAATAGCAAATAGCAATTGCAAAAAATGATAGATTTTTCATGGCTGTATATAGGAATATAAGAACATTTAGAATTGACTTTCTTCTTATGTGGAATGTTACATTTAGTGATACAAAATGAATCAAAGTAATCATCATTCTTTTAGTACAAATAAGCAGCAAAAGGGGGAGATAATTATTTAGAAAATAATAAAATATGTTTTTGACAGGAACACACACACACACACACACACACTTCATTCATACATTCATTTTCTTTTCGGCTTAGTCCCTTTATTAATCCGGGGTCGCCACAGCGGAATGACCCGACAGCTTATCCAGCATATGTTTTACACACTTCAGTGGCTCATTTATTTAAAATCAAGGTCATAGCATGAATTGTTAGAGGCTGATCTCCATTCATTTACATTTCATGATTATTTATTTGCTGCATGTCTTGTTCTTGTGTAACCTGAATTTAAAAAATGACTTTATTACCATTGAGTTACATGCCCGCACCTCATTTCAAATATGGCACACCACATTTTCTACAGTACAAGCCTTAATTGGATCCTCTAATTGGATCAGATGTCATATTAAGTGATGATTACTTTACAGAGAGCTTAAAACCGACAAGATTACCTATTACAGTTAAAACAAATGGCACAACCATTGGTAGTAATCTAATTAGCTTTCACAAAGCCGCTGTTTTGTAGGATTAACTTACAAACAGGTGGTCTAAAGCAATGCAGAATTCTCTAGGACTGGACTTTCACTCGTGTGTAAACCACAGAGCAGCATTTTGTCAGAAGGTCTGTTGGACATCGCAGTGTAAACCTCTGAGTTCAGGACAGGGACATGAATATCATATGAAGCCCAGCACTAAAGCTTTACAACAGAAAGCTTCTAGTACATGTCTCTGCTTTTAGTGTGCCTTACTCTCACAGCGGTCAACATTTTACATCTGTCAGTGTGCGAGTCCTCTGACAATGTAAAAAAAGGAGAAGAAAAAACAAAAAAACAAGACCACAGTATAAAGAAGAATGTTTCCTCGTTGCTAGGCAACAGTGAAATTAAAAACAATTCTGTCATTGTAAAGCCTTTGAGGGAAAACGTCATAGATATATTCACTAGATATCGCTTACGGCTTACTGAGCATGCGTCAATGGCGCCGCCACATTTGTACAGTGCTCCCAGGATAAATGTCATTCAACTGCACTAGTCAAGACTAAAGCCAATCTAAAGATGCTGGACTTTTGCTCTGCGAACGGGTGTAGTAACGAGCAAACAAAGAAAACAAAGCATAAAGGCAGAACATTTCATAGGTAAGGTTTTTTGTATGTTACAAACTTTTGTGCTAAAGAAGTCAGGTTATTGATGATAATACAGTCACTTACTGCACTGACCACATAAGGCAAAGTAGCACCAAATTCTAGGCTTATGCAAGAGATTGTTCAGTAAAATCTGTAAACAATGTTAATGAAATATGACAACAAGACGCTGTGGTGCAGAAACCTGTATTATTGTCAGCTAAGTTCACAAACATTAGTTTTTGAAATAACATATAGGGGTGCCTGATAACATAACATAACAGTGCCTGCGCCTCAATGTGTATACTGTCCACCCTTAATTATTGAATATAAATGTTATATACCATTTAGATCAGAAAGTTGGATATGCACATTGGGACGCAGGGATATTGATGGTTCATACGAGTCGTTCATAACGGAGATTCATTCACAAACTAATTGCTTCGTTAGAATTAGAAGTGAAAGCAGGAGAGGGGGTGTGTTTCAGGACACGGATTAAATCAAATTTAACAAAGAGGGAGGATAATACATTTCCATACACACAAACACACGCTCTTTGTCGGCAATGCGTGTGCGGTTACTTATCCATCGATATAGAAAAGTGAGGTAAAATTATAATTTTCGTAATTTAAAAAATATTTGCATACTGACCACCAGGAAAACTCCCGATCATAGATATATGTATATATGTGTATATATCTATGGCTCCGGATGGCCAGTCCTCCACTGCACCTTGGTCCCACATTCATTTCAAAAGAGCGTTACCCTGTACTAAAATGCCGGCTCTACTGATGCATTCCTTCCAATAGACAACAACAGCGTAGGCGACATCTAATGTAAATATCTATGGGAAAACATAAGCTGAACAGAGAAGCATGCTCTAAAGTGAGGCTACTTTTACATCTGTGGAAATATAAATGTATATAATCTAGTTTCAAATTAATAGTTTAGTTTAGTTTAGTTTAAACTTTATTGTACGTTCTGCTTGGCACTGAAAGGAAATTTGTCATTAACACTGGTAACACACATACAACCATCCAACAATCACATAATAGCAACACTCATCAAGCCAACAACATGAATTAAAAACTTAAAAACAAATCAGCCTCATACATATTACTGCAGATCATTCTTAACAACCGCACCATTCACATTAAACAGTGATCCGATTTAAGACAACAACTGCAATTGGGATAAATGATTTTTTTATAAGCATTTCTTCGGGCTCTTCGGGAATTTTAAACCTGCGTCCAGAAGGTAACATTTCAAAAGCTGAGTGAAGGGGATGTGTATTATGCGAGTGTAGAATGTGAGTGTATGGGTGTTTCCCAGTACTGAGTTTCGGCTGGAAGGGCATCCGCTGCGTAAAACATATGCCGGAATAGTTGGCGGTTAATTCCGCTGTGGCGACCCCTGATAAATAAGGGACTAAGCCGAAGGACAATTAATGAATGAATGTTATCCCAGGGACATGGAGTGTCTGATGCATATAAAGAGGAAAAAGTGTGACACCTACAGGTGGTTTGTCAAGCCCACTTACCGATGCCAAACAAACTGAGGATTGCACAATTTTATCCCAGGAACTAAACCTAAGACTACAGATTTCAGCTTTTTTCATTTCTCTAAAATCAACAAACCTGGATGAATGTCTGTGAACAAAATGCTAGCTTGCTCATATTTTTTATGGTGCTTTGTCTTTTATAAGTTGCTTTTATGCAGTCGCATTTATGTTAACACGTGCTTTGGTAATTATGTACATTCTTTAAGCTTCAAAAACATGCAGGTAAAGTGTGTGGAAGAGCATATGGTGTCCTTCCTCATTTGCAGACAGTCTTAAAACGCACTGCCTACACACCGGCCATGGACCCATTAGAGACAGTCTGGTGCATCTAACACACCGAAATAGCAAGACTGGTGTCAAAACTGTAAGCTAGAATTTTACAGCAGTATCAGTGTGGATACATCCTAAAGTCACCAGGAGCAAATCGGTGACATTCCTGTCAGCTGAGAACAGCAAACTGAGGCTATAATTCACACACGCTCCACAAAACTGGACAATGGAAAGTTGGAAACAATTTTTTCCTGGTCTGATAAATCTCCATCTCTGCTGCAGCATTCAGATGCAACAAATAATCATCTAAATACGAGAAATAAATGAATGATTTAAGAAGATACAGACTAGAAAGAAGTCAAATAATCTACCAGTGCAGTAAGATAATTATACTTAGTAAGATTTCTTGAAATATGAAAACGTTCCTACTAGGCTTTAGTAAAGAAAATAAATGTCTTAAAATATAAGTACTATAACACTTAATACAATCAGTGTATTTAGTCTAATTATCTTAAAACTAGCTTGTTAATAGCTTTTTTAATTTGCTTTCCTTATTTTGTGTCAATAGATCTTAAAACTAGAGGTACTAAACAGGAGTATTCCTCTTCATTTAAGAGCTGTCAGTCTTAAAGGTGACCTATTATGCAAAAATCACTTTTTAAGGGGTTTACACACAGATGTGTGGCAACAGTGTGAAAATATAGCCAGCCTCTAATAGTAAATATTAATTAATACATTTTTTTATAATCACACTTCATAAAAACAGTCTGTAGAAACACTTTGATTGACATTCTCCCTCTGTACATTTCACTGCCCATTAGTGATAATCTCTGCCTCATTAGCATTAATAGCCCTGAGTGAGAAGCAGCCGTCCGCCATTAGAGTTTTGAATCTGTCGCTTTGGTCGCAAGTACCCTTTGAAAGATGATTATTGTATGAATTAAATCAGGATCACACATACATGCATATTGTCCACATTTTCTTATTTAATTAAGACTTGACAGTAGTTACAATGTAAAATTATTACGTGAAGCTTCTCAAAATATACTGAAGCTTATTGCAACAAAACATAATGGAATGTATTTTGTCCAGCCTGATCTCACGAGGAAACGTAACTATTCTACATTTTGTCAGTGGCTAATTCATACAAGTTCAGTCATATGAAAATGTACCCAACCATCATTGGGGGATAAGCAAATCGTACTAAATTGTACCAATGAGATTGTACGAATTCATATGAATTAGCCACTAAATCAAAAAGTTACGAATTGCCGTGTGATTGAGTATATTTTTTAACAGGCAAGCTTAAATCAAGTTACTACAGCTGGAATAAGAATAAGTGTGATGACTGAGCCTTTTTAATAGGAAAACTTAAACTTAAAGCAAGTTATTACGGCTTAAATAAAGTCTTTAAAATACAAGGCTGGTCTTAAATCATGTCTCTGATTGTAATTAAGCTAAATTTGCAGGTAAAATACCTAGCTTTAAGCTTTACTAAGAAAAAAAAGAAAATAATCTTAAAACAGTCATAGTAATCTTACAGAATCTGAGCATGCGTATTAGTATTAAATTCTTAAAACAAAACCAATACAATTTTTATTGGCTAGAACTAAGATTGTAACTCTTGACTGTATAGGAGTATTTGCAGTGTGCACAGTATGAAAGCATGGATCCATCCTGCCTTGTATCAACAGTTCAGCAACAGCATATCTGAGTTTTGTAGCTGACTGTGTCCATGCTTTTATGACCATGGTGAGCCCATCTCGTGATGTGTACTTTCTAAAAGATAATGCACCATGTAACGGAGCTCAAATCTTCTCAAACTGGTTTACTGAACATGACATTGAGTTCACTATCCTCAAATATACTCTAACAGCAGGTGTTTGGGATGTGAAACAGCAGATTCACATTATGGATGTGCAGCTGATAAATATGCAGCAACTACATGATGCTATCATGCCAAGCTACATAGCAAGGTGTATATAAAAGAAAGTGGTAAGTGCATGTATAGATTGCCTTTAGCATTTAATGCAGAATTGGCATTTTAGGGAACCTTATGATAGATACAGTATATTGTACCTACAGTATGTCACAAAAGTGAGTACACCCCTCACGTTTCTGCAAATATTTATTTATGTCTTTTCATAGGACAACACTGCAGAAATGACTCTTTGACACAATGAAAAGTAGTCAGTGTAAAGTTTGTATAGCAGTGTAAATTTATTGTCCCCTCAAAATAACTGAAAATACAGCCAATAATAACTGAACCCCTGGCAATAAAAGTGAGTACACCCCTAAGAGAAAAAATTTAAATGTCAATATTTTGTGTGGCCACCATCATTTTCCAGCACGGCTTTAATTCTCTTAGGCATGGAGTTGACCAGAGCTTCACAGGTTGCCAGTGGTCATCTTGGAGGTGTGTTTGGGGTCATTATCATGCTGGAACACTGCTCTGCAGCCCAGTTGCCGGAGGGAGGGGATCATGCTTTGCTTTAGTATGTCACAGTACATGTTAGAATTCATGTTTCCCTCAATGAACTGTAGCTCCCCAATGCCAGCAGCACTCATGCAGCCCCACGTCATGACACTCCCACCACCATGTTTGACAGTAGGCAAGACACACTTGTCTTTGGACTCCTCACCTGGTTGCCACCACACACGCTTGACACCATCTGAACCAAATAGGTTTATCTTGGTCTCATCAGACCACAGGACATGGTTCCAGTAATCCTGGTCCTTAGTTTGCATGTCTGCAGCAAATTGTTTGCCAGCTTTCTTGTGCATCATCTTTAGAAGAGCCTTCCTTCTAGGACGACAACCATGCAGACCAATTTGATGCAGTGTGTGGCGTACGGTCTGAGCACTGACAGGCTGACCCATCCCTTCAGTCTCTGCAGCAATTCTGGAAGCACTCATCCGTCTGTTTTTCAAAGACAATCTTTGGATGTGACGCTGAGAACGTGCACTCAGCTTCTTTGGCCGACCATGGCGAGGCCTGTTCTTAGAAGAACCTGTCCTCTTAAAGCGCTGGATGGTCTTGGCCACTGTGCTGCAGCACAGTTACAGAGTGTTACATATCTTCTTATAGCCTAGGCCATCTTTATGTAAAGCAACAATTCGTTTTTTCAGGTCTTCTGAGAGTTGTTTACCATGAGGTGCCATGTTGAACTTTCAGTGGCCAGGTTGAGAGAGGGGAAGAGCTTTAATACCAAATTTAACTCACCTGCTATCTGAGACAGTTTAACACTAATGAGTCACATGACACAGGGGAAGGAAAATGACTAATTGTGCTCAATTTGTACATTTTCTCTTAGGGGTGTACTCACTTTTGTTGCCAGGGGTTCAGTTATTATTGGCTGTATTTTCAGTTATTTTGAGGGGACAATAAATTTACACTGCTATACAAACTTTACACTGACTACTTTTCATTGTGTCAAAGAGTCATTTCTGCAGTGTTGTCCTATGAAAAGACATAAATAAATATTTGCAGAAACGTGAGGGGTGTACTCACTTTTGTGACATACTGTAGGTACAATATACTGTATCTATCATAAGGTTCCCTAAAATGCCAATTCTGCATTAAATGCTAAAGGCAATCTATACATGCACTTACCACTTTCTTTTATATACACCTTGCTATGTAGCTTGGCATGATAGCATCATGTAGTTGCTGCATATTTATCAGCTGCACATCCATAATGTGAATCTGCTGTTTCACATCCCAAACACCTGCTGTTAGAGTATATTTGAGGATAGTGAACTCAATGTCATGTTCAGTAAACCAGTTTGAGAAGATTTGAGCTCCGTTACATGGTGCATTATCTTTTAGAAAGTACACATCACGAGATGGGCTCACCATGGTCATAAAAGCATGGACACAGTCAGCTACAAAACTCAGATATGCTGTTGCTGAACTGTTGATACAAGGCAGGATGGATCCATGCTTTCATACTGTGCACACTGCAAATACTCCTATACAGTCAAGAGTTACAATCTTAGTTCTAGCCAATAAAAATTGTATTGGTTTTGTTTTAAGAATGTAATACTAATACGCATGCTAAGATTCTGTAAGATTACTATGACTGTTTTAAGATTATTTTCTTTTTTTTCTTAGTAAAGCTTAAAGCTAGGTATTTTACCTGCAAATTTAGCTTAATTACAATCAGAGACATGATTTAAGACCAGCCTTGTATTTTAAAGACTTTATTTAAGCCGTAATAACTTGCTTTAAGTTTAAGTTTTCCTATTAAAAAGGCTCAGTCATCACACTTATTCTTATTCCAGCTGTAGTAACTTGATTTAAGCTTGCCTGTTAAAAAATATACTCAATCACACGGCAATTCGTAACTTTTTTTTTTAATGGCTAAGTCATATGAATTCGTACGATCTTATTGGTACAATTTAGTACGATTTGCTTATCCCCCAATGATGGTTGGGTACATTTCATATGACTGAACTTGTATGAATTAGCCACTGACAAAATGTAGAATAGTTACGTTTCCTCGTGAGGAATATATAATTCTAATATATATTATTAATAATATTAATATATAATTAAATTTAAACGACAATTAAGTTTAAAGTGTCCATTAAGTTTAACAAAATTCAATGTATACACCTTTATACATGTTTTATTTAGTTTAGATTTCATCAAAAATAATAATGAAAAAACTTTGTTCGATTTTTGTGCTTTTTTTTAATTATTTGACGTAATCTCAACTGAAACATGAGGACAGGATGGGACAGAGTAGCTCCTCCCCTTTAAAAAACAGCCAATAGCGTTTCGTTTTTATCACAGCTCTGCCAGTGAAAGTGGTTGAGCTCAAGCACATCAAATGAAAAGCATCATGAAGGGGGCGGGGCATGTCAGATACTAGAGAGCACTTGATTGGTCAAAGTATGAGGCGATGTGAAAAAAACTGTTGATTTGTTTAGGCAAGCTTTGGATATTTATATCAAGATATACAGTATCCAGCTGCAGACCCACACACGTTTCAGCACACATGAACTAGGCAGGGGCGAACCATATATGGTTAATGGACGGATCTTCTTCTATTTTTTCTTGTTTAATGACGAATAACTCCTTAGGAGCATTATCGCCACCTACTGAATTTCACAAATAAACAACGTTCCCCATTCACCCATCTCGATCGTCATTTTTGTGAAATAGTATACACCATTGTCTATTGAGTACACTATTTATTAACAACATATATAAAAGTATATTGATGACGAGGTCTGAGAAGTCGTTAATAAGATTAACATCCGTCATAACCATATATGGTTTCGCCCCTGCCTAGATCGTGTCCTGGATTGTGTGTGCTGAAACTTGTGTGTGTCTGCAGCTGGATATTATTGGTTATATCAAGTTTGTATCTTCCAAATGCAAACTGTGCAGCAGAAATGTGAGGGCTCCCTCACATTTCATCGGGAGAGAGGGGAGTCTGAGCTCAGGTAGGTCTCGAGAGCTCCCCCGAATTCGTTCGCTCAGCCTATTCCATGATTATTAGGGGTTGCCACGGCGGAATGAACCGCCAACTATACCAGCATATGGTTATGATTGCCCAGTACTAAAACACTCATATACTGTAACAATTTGGTTTATTCAATTCACTTATACTGCATGTCTTTGGACTGTGGGAGGAAACCGGAGTACCCGGGGGAAACCATGTGAACACGGGGAGAACATGTAAACTCCACACAGAAACGGGATTCGAAACACACCAGCCGGGACTCGAACCAGTGACCTTCTTGGTGTGAAGCAACAGTGCTACCCACTGAGCCGCCATACTGCCCTGTCCTGGATTAATCTAGGAAAGAGGAGTAGCGGTGAATGGGGGGGTTCTACAAGGCAAAGATGATTAAGGCAGTGTTGGCAACAATTTTCAATGAAAAGGCACTAAGCTCTGACCGAAAAGTCGCTAAATGTCACTAGATTACATCATACGTAAATTAGCATATTACTGACTTTTTTGTTTGTTTGATAGAATATGGTTAATAAAGGGGTATTTATATTTACACTACGCTTTATGTATGCATGTCAATTTAACTAAATTTATTGCTGTTTGAATACAGCATATCAGTATAGATGTGTAGTGAATTTGCAGTAATTTCTCAGGCGTAATAAACTCAGATAAGTTTCGAAACTGTCACTAAAATCTCTGTGATTGTGAACAAGAAAGAAAATAAATGTTCATATAAAATTTTTAAATATAAAACAAAGGAGAACAGATTGGTTTGACTGTAAAAGGGAAATCGCGGTGCTAAATCATTTGCTGTCAGTAGGCAGAGGGGTGACCTGCTCTCAGGCTGCAGGTGGGAGAGATGTCTGTACGAGGACTGGGCCACCTGTGAGTGCTCTGAGGCGGGGGAGGGGCCGACGGCATCAGCCATAAGCTCATGGAGAAGAGTAGGAACGGTACAGCATGGACACATGAGAGTCTATAAAAATCTCCAGTAACACCCAAAAAAGTCGCTAGATTTGTTGCTAGTCGCTTTTTTGAAAATTTGTCGCTAGGGGGGTCTGAAAAGTCGCTAAATATAGCAACAAAGTCACTAAGTTGGCAACACTTGACTAAGGTAAGGAAATCTGGTTATTTATGTGCG
Source organism: Danio jaintianensis (assembly GCA_903798115.1). Lineage (NCBI taxonomy): Eukaryota > Metazoa > Chordata > Actinopteri > Cypriniformes > Danionidae > Danio > Danio jaintianensis. The sequence goes on from CAIGQV010016547.1 coordinate 121,447, forward strand.
TTTGGATTCGTCTGATTGGTAAATCATGTGATAGCTAATGCGGGACCAGCCGTGGTTAATCATAAGCACGTGATCCTCTCAAAATTAGTTTATAAATAAACTTCAATAAATGAACAGGATTATTTTTCATAATAAGTTGCAAATTAGCCCAGACTTTAATAATAGAATACAGTCTGGCTATTTATTACAATATATGATGTATCACAGCATCTGTAGTCTACAGAGCTAAGCAGACAAACAACCATAAAGCCAATAACATTAATAACATTAACAAACATAAAGCCAATAACCCCCTACTGAAAGAGCCACTTCAGAAAGGAGGGCTTTTCCAGGCATGGAGGGTTGCTGGATTACCACAAATTGAGACTAGGCTGCTATTCTCAGAGGACACTTGAGCTTCAATTAGTACAGTCAAGCGTCTGCAGGCTCCCAGGCGGACCAACTCCATTACAACTCAAAGCTTGCCCTGACTTACCATTATGGCGCCTGTATAAAAATATACACCGTCCGCATCAGCTGTCACTTTATGTTAGAGTTCAGAATGATTGTTATTAATGGATGGCGAAAAGTAAAGCAAAACAATCTCCTCATGGTCTCTGTATCTAATCCTATAATGGAGAATTACTCGCACATTATATTCAGACTTTCAACAAAATGCTCAAATGTTTAACCAAACAAGCTACATTGGATGGATATAATGTACAAAGAGAAGGCAGTCCCACTGACTGTGGATTTATTTTTATTTTCATTACTATTATTTTTTACTATTAATCTTTAAATTATATGGGGGCAGTTTAATGGGATTTCTGGATGTGACACACATACAAAGCAACCAAATGAACATTACAGTCTCACTAGGGTGATGCTAATAAATACATTTAAAACATTGAAGTGCACCCTTTAGAGATAAATAAGATCAATCTTTTAAAAGGCTATAACTCTAAAGCTTTTGTATATTTTTCAGAGAGTGATATGGTATAAAAGCAAAGTAAAAAGAGAACGGTTTTCTAAAGAAAGATGCATGTTCCCTACATTTTTGCAAAAAGTCCTACAAGATGCATATGCAAAATTCATAGAATGTGCTTATTTGCAGTCATGACTTACTGCAACTATTGTAGAAGCAAATGTGAATCAATGAATTTTGGGTTTCACTTTATTTTGATGGTCCCTTAAACACTGACGATAAGTAATGTTCTACATATCTACATATCTATTAACACTCATAAGAATGTTAGTACAATTTCAGTAGTAGACTGGTAGGGTTATTGTTTGAATAGGTTTACCTTGCAATTGCAAAGTTACTTATAGTACATGAATGTAGAATGTCTACTGCGTGATCATCACAATAAGTTAGCAGATATTAAGCAGAGAGTTTGCTAATGCTCTAATGACAGATAGTTGGCATGTAGGTGCAACGTTACTTATAGTCATTCATTCATTCATTCATTTTCTTTTCGGCTTAGTCCCCACAGCGGAATGAACTGCCAACTTATCCAGCATATGTTTTACGCAGTGGATGCCCTTCCAGCTGCAACCCATCATTGGGAAACACCCATACATTCTCATTCACACACATACACTACGGACAATTTAGCTTACCCAATTCACCTATACCGCATGTCTTTGGACTGGAAACGAGAGCACCCGGAGGAAACCCACGCGAACACGGGGAGAACATGCAAACTCCACACAGAAATGCCAACTGACCCAGCCAAGGCTCGAACCAGTAACCTTCATGCTGTGAGGCTACAGCGCTACCCACTGCTCCACCACGCCGCCCTTATAGTCAACTGAATGATCAAAACTGACCATCAGATTAAAGTGTTACTGAATTTTGCACTGATTTTAACTAGACTTGGAAGATGCTTGTTTATTTTTTTTTTACTAGACTTGGAATGTGTTTGTTTACTGGCACAAATCACAAAAATTCAACAGTGTTGTTTACCAGAAAAAAAACCCTATCCTTTAGAAAAGTAACACCTGTTCTCAAAAAATGTATGTCTATTATAGCCCAAACAAATCTCAAAGTTACTATTAAGGCGTTATTACATCCCTGACCCTAAAAAGGAGCATTGCAAATAACAATGCTGGACCTGACTGGATAGTTCACCAAGGAATATCCTAATTATCTGACCTATTGGGATACAAATGTATGTAGAAGAATCTTAGTATGCTATTGGACATTGTTATTTTTTTAATAAAATAAAAATTTGTCCAATGGACCCTTTTCATATTTCCAGGTTTCTCAGTAGTGGAAGTTGTCATAGTTGGGTAAACCTGGAGCACAGTGAATGGGAAAATACAACAAATATGTTTTTTTTACAATCCTATTTGCTGAAATTATGAAAGAAAAACTCCATGATGGTGTTTCAAGACTTTCAGAAATAGGAAAACCAAAGTCAAATTTACTGTCCTGTGCATACACTGCATTTTAAATGCCTCACATAAGTGGTAATTTGTTTTTTTGTAATTTGATGCAAAGATGATATAATACATGCATATAAACGTACATACTTAAAAAAAATCAAAGTATTATAAATGTTCAAAGATTTTAAATGATGATGACCATTAAATGCATCATAACAGTCTTGTGAAGAGTCCATAAGACGTTAATTGATTGAATGTAATTCTAATACCCTATATAGATCTGAGGAAAAAAATAATAATTCATGCTGTGAACATTTAAATCTGTATAAAATATTAACACAAATATTAGTGCTTTTTTTCCTTTCTTTTTTACAGTAATTACACTATAAAATGATGGGCTGTTGCAAAAAGACAAACCCAATGTTGCTGATTTTTTTCCCAGTTAAATTTACATGACACTTTATCACCCAGTTGGGTTATAACAGTTGGGTTTGTCCATATCTAACCCAATATTGGGTAAACATTTTTATGCACCAAGAACATTTTAATCCTGAGCAAACTGTAAGCACATTCAAAAAAGTATCATTTGTTTACTAAAACAAATACAATTCAATTCAAGTTTATTTGCATTTTCACAATAATTATTGTTTCAAAGCAGCTTTACAAAAGGTGCACATTATTGCATTGCAATAAAAATCTGAAAAGTTAAGGTTTTTAGTTACTGTGACTTTATTCTATAAATACAGTTGGAAAGTGCACCTTTATGTCACAAAAAACCCAGTGCTGATATTTCTCTCTTATTCAATAAGACAATTCCTTCACAGTTTCATTATATGATAGAAATTTGAATTGTAATCCTATACGTTTTGCATTTTTTTTTATAAGGGATATCTCTATTATTACACCAAAAAGGTTACTTTGAAGAACATAAGATTCAAACAAACCAAATCCAATAGATTTTTCTGTCCATTTAACAACCCTACAGATTTAATCCAACCACAAGCCATCATGCATCCTCTACTGATGAAACGCACACTCACCAAGACATGCTGCACGATTTATCCATTCTCTAACACTCTTTCTCTCTCTCTTCTCTGCATCCCTTCATTCGCCCAACCCAATAATAATACAACACATGCTCAGCACTGTAATCCTCTTGCCGGCGTGCTGCTGTATGCACCTGGATTACACAGTGTGTGTACGTGTCTAAATCTACTACAGTAGGCTACTGTCTCATCTTTAATGTGGACGCGTCTCCAGATTTCAAGCACCCCCCCCCCCCCCCCCCCCCAAAAAAACACATGCACGCTTCAAAATCAAAATCAAATCACCACACGCATGCATGCATGCGTGCATCCGACAGCATCGCAATTCCAGGCCATTAAATGTGGGGGATGCAAAAGCCAATAAGAGCGTAAAACCCTAAAGGGATTTTGCCATACAGGGTAATTAGAGCTAGCGTTTGGGGAATACCACACCCCCACCATCCTCCTCCTCCTCCTCCTCAATGTCCTTCTGATTCCCAGCGATATGGAGCAGAAAACATCACTCATCCATCCGTCCATCCAGAGTGACTCACTCCACGTTCACCCCAACATGCACCATATAATTACAGACATGCACAAAGGATGCACGCGCCGTTAAATTGTGGCACTTACTTCACCACATGCAGCGGTCGCGATGGTTTCCTATGCGGTGGCCATAGCCTGCGTTTTCCATGGAGCTCTTGCGCGTCCCTCTCTCTTCCTTCTGTCCTTCCACCCACACAGGATTTTTCTTGCGGAGCTTTTCCTCACATTAGCGCGTGCAGATGCGCACTCGGTCTGTGTGCAAACCGCACTCTTACGCGCAGGCGAATCCCCGTTAATGAGGCGTGAGGGATGAAATCGTCACTCCGCCGCAGCTCAGCCTCCGGTGCAGAAGCAGGAGGAGAGAGAGTCTGATTTACATTCAAGAGCTCGTGCATCTCTCTCTCTCTCTCTCTCTCTGTCTGAGAATTCAGGTAACGGTGTAAGCTGTGGTGAATGTAGTCTATGTTGTATTCAAAGAGATACTACAAATCAAAAATACTGCAGAAATTTTAAGTATCTACTATAGTGTTTTTGAACCATACTATAATATAGTGTTTTATACTTTATATACTATAGCATTTACAAGAGTTAATGAAGCTATAGTATACGCCAATTAGTGTAATTCACTCATTCATTTTCTTTTCGGCTTAGTCTCTTTATTAATCAGGGGTCGCCACAGCGGAATGAACCGCCAACTTATCCAGTATATGTTTTACGCAGCGGATGTCCTTCCAGCTGCAACCCATCACTGGGAAACACCCATACACTCTCATTCACACACATACAGTACGGACAATTTCATTCATTCATTCATTTTCTTTTCGGCTTAGTCCCTTTATTAATCTGGGGTCTCCACAGCGGAATGAACCGCCAACTTATCCAGCATATGTTTTACGCAGCGGATGCCCTTCCAGCCACAACCCATCTCTGGGAAACATCCATACACACCCATTCACACTCATACACTACTGACAATTTAGCTTACCCAATTTACCTATACCGCCCCATTCTTTGTCTTTCTTTGTCATTCTTTGTCTTTGGACTTGTGGGGGAAACCGGAGCACCCGGAGGAAACCCACGCCAACACGGGGAGAACATGCAAACTCCACACAGAAATGCCAACTGACTCAGCCGAGGCTCGAACCAGCGACCTTCTTGCTGTGAGGCGAACGTGCTACCCACTGCGCCACCGTGAGGCCCCTACGGACAATTTAGCTTACCCAATTCACATATAGCAATTGTCTTTGGACTGTGGGAGAAACCGGAGCACCCGGAGGAAACCCACGCGAACACGGGGAGAACATGCAAACTCCACACAGAAATGCCAACTGACCCAGCCGAGGCTCGAACCAGCAACCTTCATGCTGTGAGGTGACAGCGCTACCCACTGCTCCACCACGCCGCCCTTATAGTCAACTGAATGATCAAAACTGACCATCAGATTAAAGTGTTACTGAATTTTGCACTGATTTTAACTAGACTTGGAAGATGCTTGTTTATTTTTTTTTTACTAGACTTGGAATGTGTTTGCTTACTGGCACAAATCACAAAAATTCAACAGTGTTGTTTACCAGAAAAAAAAACCCTATCCTTTACAAAAGTAACACCTGTTCTCAAAAAAATGTATTTTATATGTGTTTTAAACTTGTGTTTCACACAGAAATGCTGACTGGCCCAGCCGAGGCTTGAACCAGCGACTTTCTTGCTGAGAGGCGACAGTGCTACTCACTGCGCCATCACGCCATCCTAGGTCATTTTTATATCACTGTAGTTGTTGCATTAGCATAGCAACTATAGAATTACCACAACACATTCATCATTCAAGTATTTTACTGTAGTATGGTACACTCACCGGCCACTTTATTAGGTACACCTGTCCAACTGCTCGTTAACGCAAATCTCGAATCAGCCAATCAGATGGCAGCAACTCAATGCATTTAAGCATGTAGACATGGCCAAGACGATCTGCTGCAGTTCAAACCGAGCATCAGAATGGGGAAGAAAGGCAACAGTAACTCAAATAATCACTCGTTACAACCGAGGTATGCAGAAGAGCATCTCTGAACGCACAACACGTCCAACCTTGAGGCGGATGGGCTACAGCAGCAGAAGACCACACTGAGTGTCACTCCTGTCAGCTATGAACAGGAAACTGAGGCTACAATTTGCACAGCCTCACCAAAATTGGACAATAGAAGATTGGAAAAACGTTTCCTGGTCTGAATTTCTCAATTTCTACTGCGACATTCGGATGGTAGGGTCAGAATTTGGTGTCAACAACATGAAAGCATGAATCCATCCTGCCTTGTATCAACAGTTCAGGCTGGTGGTGGTGACAAATCTGCAGCAACTGCGTGATGCTATCATGTCAATATGGACCAAAATCTCGGAGGAATATTTCCAGTACCTTGTCGAATCCATGCCACGAAGGATTAAGGCAGTTCTGAAGACAGAAGGCTACCAGAAGTCCAACCCAGTACTAGTAAGGTGTACCTAATAAAGTGTATATAATATAATATAATGAGTGTATAATACTGTAGTATTTACTAATCAATTCAATTAAAAAAAACTTTGTCTATCCCCAAAAGGGGTTAGAAAATTGTCTTCAGACAGAGGCTCACACACAACAATACAAACACATTAAATAAAGTATACAAGCATGAATACATTCAGAAATACAAATTTCATTTTAAGATCCTATTTAAAAAGCCAATAGCAGTGGGAATAAATGTCTTGGCCTAAGTTACTATAGTATTTCTTTCATGTGAGGGCTCAAGCATGCCAACGCCTCTAAGGAATCTAAAACAAACAGCTGCATTGCACTCATTTGCAGTGTTTGTAATTAGCATGCATTAGTAGCTATTACTGTCAAGGAGAATTAACAGTGATGCATACGCTGTATATGAATAATGACTCTTCATAACATGCTTATTTTACTGCCTAAGGTTATGGTGCTAAACTCTTTAATTGTTTCAGATTTCTTCCATAAATTGTCAGTTCACCCATAATTGGCCTCAAGGCATCCTAGATGTATATGTGACTTTCTTCTTCCAGTTTAATCCAGTTCGCTTGTGAAGTCATGATTTATGAATACTGTTTCCGGGTTCAAGCCGCTACTCATTTGAATTGAGAAAATAGTCGTTTATGACCAATTTTTAGTCTTATCACACATTAAAGTAAATCTCTGAAAAATCATGCTGTAGACTAGTCTTTGGACTTGCTGCATAAGACACCAATATTTTAACAACAATAAAAATCACTTCTGGCCATCTGATTTCAGGTATTGTTACATATACTTAACAAGCAGATAGGAGGAGGATCTTTCCCGCTCTACAATGGCAACACCTGTCGATTTGGTTCGAGGTGTTCTGTCGATTTGTCCAACCTTGTCAGATTGTCTCCCATTCAAAAAGTAGGTAGCACATTTTGATGAAGCAATATGCTACCCATTAGATTTTGCTACCAGTGTAAATTTTAATGTGGAGTAGTGTGATATGAAGCTGTAATATCACCCTAACCTACCTAATCCCTAACCCCAACCTCAGAACCATTCAAATACAGTGTTGGTAGCGTAATCTGATGGGTTGGATAAAATGTCAGGAGAGTGTTCAGTGGGTGTTTCTCTTAAACAGTCCAAAACAAGTCCAATAAAGTGCGTCTGTCCAAAATGAATGGCTCCGGAGGTGAAAAAAGTCTCCTGTATCAAGGAGGATTAGGGTTTTTAGGGTGTTGCTATGTGGTTGCTTATTGGGATAGTTTCTAAGATGCGGTTGCGGTTGGTAAAGTTCTCTTGTGGTTGCTCCTGTGCAGTTGCTATGATCTTCTGTGTGCTAGCTACAGTGTTTCTGTGCAGTTGCTAGGGCACAGAGGGTGTTTGCTTGGATGTTGGTGCTATATACAGTATGTAGTTGCTGGGGTGCTCAGGGGGTTGTTATTATGTTTGGGCCATCTATGGGGTGGTTGTTGGGGTGTTTCAATGCAGTTGTGTGGTTGCTAGGGTACTTGCTGTGGTTACTGTGTTGAAAGGTACTAAATTGAATAAATATAAATTAAGTTTAGTTATGTTGGCTGTTGTTATAACGTGTTTATTAGTTGAAACAACATTTATGCTTGTTGATTCAGCTCCCAAAACAATTGTATCTATTTATAGAAATGTAGTTCTGTCAACTTAAAACAAGCTAAAATAACGAAAATCACACAAAAAAAAATAATTACAGCGTAGAAGAATATTAATGTTTGAAACTTTATAAATGTTTTGTGTAACTTCCCTGAGAGACTGATACCTTCTACTTTGTTAAAGGTGCATTTACCATCACCAACTGGACAGTATTGTAAAGCCTTTCTGGTGCACACTGTATGCCATTGAGAAATGTCGAAGTGCAGTGATGAAAGGTAAACAAAATGATGGGGGAAAAAGTCTTCTCTTGACAAATATAAAAAATCCTCAATTTTTTTTTATTTATAAATCCTCATTTTGTACTACTTTACTACTAACACTAATTTGTATTTGAATACAAGCATACATTCTACTTCATCTACTATAAACGCTTCACACTCCTGTCCAGTTGTTGGTGGTAAATGCACTAAAAAAAGTGTCTCCAAAGAAGAAGTAGAAGACGACACCTGAATAACTGAATAATCTGTATTCAGGCTGATGGCTCAACTGGACTGCAAAGCCTTTGTGCAAACACGTTCATTGATACAATTGAGCTAAATCTGAATTAAATTTCAATTGGATCGTAAGGGTTGGTTTAACGCTTTTCTAATCTGATTGATAGGTAATGTAAACATTTGATCAGATTAAAAACAGAACCTAGAAAGTTGAATAGTGCATAGTACTGTATATGCAATGACACAGAACAACTTATTCACATAACAAGCTGCTTTTTATTATTAATATTTTTCAGTCTGAATTATTTCATACTGACCAAAACAAAAAGACCATATAAACTTCAGTAAGAACACTTAGTGCCAACCCCCTTGCAACCATTGAACACCTTAGAAACCAATGCTTTCAGTAGTATCTAGATGTAGACTTGGATTTGCAAGTTGACACTGCATATCTCAAAGATGCAATGTCAGAAACGTCACTGTGAGGGGTAGGGTTAGGTGTGGGCATTACAAGCAGCTCACCTTGCAACTGCACCGAGCCTGCATCCAGACCCCTCTCAAAGCTTTTGCATATGCATGCAACATTCCTTTAACATTAATAACTTATAAAGAAAATCACATACTGTACTATAGTAAATGCAAATAAAATGTGAAACAACGCATGTCTCAAGGGTGATTTAGGTGCATTTAGCAGTCCACTGGGTGCAAATGTGAATTAAGCTTTTACTTTGTGTGTGTGTGTGTGTGTGTGTGTGCGTGCGTGCGTGCGTGTGTGTGTGTGTGTTAAACTCTGCTTAACGCCTGTCAAGCTGCAATCCCTTGAGTCTGGCATTCAGTCAGGCAGCACTGCTCACACTTGATCATCCCAAAAGGGGGATGTTGGGGGTAAAAAGAATCTAAACACCCCATACTTTTTCTCTGCATGTCAGCTGCATACAAGCAAACATTTGCGTTGTAAGGATTAATAAAAATAAAAAAAATTAAAGAAAGCACAAAAACAAAACCTTGATGAATTAATAGCTCAAGCATTTAACAAAAAAGTTCCCTTAAAATGTGTCTGAAATCAGTTTTAGATCATTTATCATACCACGCTGTTATTGCTAATTTAATGCACATTTTGGTGCAAGCAAAAACCCGTCTGTGCATCTTTAAATGCAAATTAGCTGCCCCCACCTTTTTCAGAAGAGGGTGGGGCCTTAAAGGGATAGTTCTCCCAAAGATGAAAATTTACTAACAGTTTACTCTCCCTCAAGTGATTCCAAATCTTTATTCTGTTTTTTTATTCTGTTGAACACTAAATACAATATTTTGAAGAAAGCTGAAAGCCGGTATCCATTGACTTCCATAGTAGGAAAAACAAATACTATGGAAGTCAATGGTTATAGGTTTCCAGCTCTCTTCACAATATCTTCTGTTGTGCTCAACAGAAGAAAGAAAGACAAACAGGTTTTGAACAAGTGAATTGTGAATATAAAATGACAGATTTTTTTGGGTGAACTATCCTTTAACCACAACAAACAAAACAAATATGCATGTTTTTTGAAAGCCTTGTCAGTCTAAATTCCTGATATAAGGTTTTTTGATCAAAAAGCCAGCTATGTTCTCTGCTTAATCAGCTTTTAAAATTTGTTATGTCTGTAAACGCAAACAGTTGGGGATGAAATTAGAAATATACACTCACCGGCCACTTTATTAGGTACACCTTACTAGTATCGGGTTGGACCACCTTTTGCCTTCAGAACTGCCTTAATCCTTCATGACATAGATTCAACAAGGTACTGGAAATATTCCTCAGAGACTCTGGTCCATATTGACATGATAGCACCATGCAGTTGCTGCAGATCTGTCGGCTGCACATCCATTATGCGAATCACTCATTCCACCACATCCCAAATGTGCTCTATTGGATTGAGATCTGGTGACTGTGGAGGACTGAGTACAGTGAAGTCATTGTCATGTTCAAGAAACCAGTCTGAGATAATTTGTGCTTTATGACATGGAACGTTATCCTGCTGGAAGTAGCCATCAGAAGATGAGTACACTGTGGTCATAAAGGGATGGACATGGTCAGCAACAATACTCAGGCAGGCTGTGGCGTTGACACGATGCTCAATTGGTACTAATGGGCCCAAAGTGTGCCAAGAAAATATCCCCCACACCATTACACCACCACCTCAAGGTTGTACGTGTTGTGCATTCAAAGATGCTCTTCTGCATACCTCGGCTGTAACGAGTGGTTATTTGAGTTACTGTTGCCTTTCTATCAGCTCCAACCAGTCTGGCCATTCTCCTCTGACCTCTGGCATCAACAAGGCATTTGCGCCCACAGAACTGCCGCTCACTGGATATTTTCTCTTTTTCAGACCATTCTCTATAAACCCTAGAGATAGTTGTGCCTGAAAATCCCAGTAGATCAGCAGTTTCTGAAATACTCAGACCAGCCCGTCTGGCACCAACAACCATGCCACGTTCAAAGTCACTTAAACCACCTTTCTTCCCCATTCTGATGCTCGGTTTGAACTGCAGCAGATCGTCTTGACTATAGGTACGTTTCCATCCACCTATTTTTATGCGCATTTTGGATATGCGCATAAAAAATCGGTTGATGGAAACGCTAAGATGCGCATAAATTTAGGAAATGCGCATAAAAAATGTATACGCATAACTGAGTAGGATAAACTTTTTATTCGATAAGAAAAGATGCGCATAAACTGCGATGGAAACACTTTTACCGAACAAATTTCAGTACGCGCATTAAAAAAAGGTCATGTGATTTGGTTATAAGAGATCATGTGATGATAAAAATGTGTGGGTAAATGGACAAACCAGCAGGCTGATCTGAAATGTTGTTTTGGTCATTTTAAAATGCCTTAAGCATTTCAGTATGAAGTGAAGTGAAGTGTAGTGTGGCCAAGTATGGTGTCCCATACTTGGAATTTGTGCTCTGCATTTAACCCATCCAAGTGCACACACACAGTTAGTGAACACACACATACCGTGAACACACACCCGGAGCAGTGGGCAGCCATGCTGCAGCGCCCGGGGAGCAGTTGGGGGGAACGGTGCCTTGCTCAAGGGACTCACCTCAGTCGTGGTATTGAGGGTGGTGGAGAGTGCTGGTCATTCACTCCCCCCACCCCCAATTCCCGCTGGTACCGAGTATCGAACCAGCAACCTTCGTATCACGAGTCCAACACTCTAACCACCAGGCCACGACTGCCCTTGTTGTTATTATATTATTAATGACCTCCAGAATTGTTAAGAGCGTCTGTGCTCCGCGTGTCACGCCTTCAAACGCCACCACGCGTTCACTGCGTGTCAGCATTGCCTTCTGAGGCGCAAGTCATTTATTAAATGAAGAAAAGATTCACGCAGCTTCTCCTACCTCAGCAAATTCCGTTTTTACTGTTGATATTTGGCGCCATTTAATCAGGAAGTGACGATTTTGTTCTCTTTGACTCGTTGGATGGAAACGCTGCTTTATTCGCACATCTTTTATACGATATTCCAGTTTAGCGCATAAAGTTATTTCGCATTTTTGGATGGAAACATAGCTTATGTCTACATGCCTAAACGCATTGAGTTGCTGCCATGTGATTGGCTGATTTAGAAATTTGCGTTAACGAGCAGTTGGACAGGTGTACCTAATAAAGTGGCCCGTGAGTGTATTAGTATATTAAATCTGTGAAATAGCATCTCGTTGACTATTGGTCATGCACAAAACTTACAGATAACATATGTGAATGTTCCACATTAGCTGGAGATGGAGATCCAAAAACGCCACTTATTTACACTAAAGAAGTAACAATATTATTGTGGTGAGACTCACTAACTACGCACAGCTCAGTTTAACAAGGCACATAATGAGGAATTGTGCCGTGCAACTTGCATTTGGCACAGATTTTTAAACGCGCATTTTCACTGTTGCCTAATTTGCATAATTCCTTCAGTGAATTAGGTGCTAAAGCAACACAAACAGCTTCCCCAAAGAAACTGTGTGATCAGTGGGACCAACCCATTCTCCCCCACAGTGTTATGTTCAACGGGTAATTGAACTTCATGTTTCATTAGAGCCATTTTAGAAGATCTTGTAGAACCTTTTATATGCCTTTCTTTTCTGCCGCCCTACGGCAAATGATGCATGTTATTCAGAACACAGATGGAGAAATGATGCAGACTACACTGCTGCGACATGCAAATAAATGCCCTTTCTTCATTAAAATTCATGACAAAAAAAGAGGTCATAGCTAGCAAGCAGTCAGAGTGGACAGGTAGTATTTCTATTTTTTTTGTAGAGTACAATGGAGCTAAAAATAAAAAGGGGGAAAAAACTGTACCTTCCCTGTTGAAGTAATGCGTTTTGGGAGCCGTTTTGATACATTTTAACTTATGTTCTGATGTTCCTCATTTGGATTCAGGTTAACAAGTGGTTGTTAGGGCATTCTGGATAGTAGTTTGGTACCATTACCGTTTTAGTTATAGATGGTAGTGTTAAGGCTGATTTATACTTCTGCATCGAGTAATCGGCGTGACCCACAGCATCTGCCTTGCGCGTAGCCATGCATTTATACTTCTGTGTGCTGTGTGCTCCTCAGCAATAACACTTCCAAAATGCTAGCTGGCAGCAGGTTTTTATGTTCCTCTTTGTCAAGTTTCTTTGCAGGGGTTTTGTTTTTTCTGAACGCTAGTTTAAATGTACAAGTAGCTAAAACTCGCTCATTGAGAGGCGGGAACTGGCGGGCGTGCAACAACTTTAAACATAAGGTAAACTCAAAACAAAAGTTTCCATCTAAAGCTACTTCACAGGAGACTCGACACTTGTAAACATTCGCTACAACGGGTTCGTGTGGCTCTTGATCCCACCAACATTGGTCACAGCTACTAAGCCGACCAATCACAGAGCTTGCACTATGCGTCGTTACATTTTTGAGAGGTGCGCGTCAGCCACGGCGATGGGTATGCGACCGCGCAAGGCATGCGCCAGAAGTATAAATCAGCCTTAAGGGGCCGATGACACCGAACGAGCTTTTACGTTCCAAAAATGCAAAGTGCACTACAATGTCTTTTTGTTGACAAGAAAAAAAGATGCGGTGCACTTTTTATGTCGCAAGGCAACGACTGAAACAGTTGCCTATTGTGCGAGTGTTGCTGTTTATATTGTTATAATTTTAATATTTAATAATATTGTGAAATTCAAGATTTGTGATTCATACAGCTCCGGATAATTCAAAACAGTAACCACTAGTCTCTCTATCTTCAAAAGTCTCCATCGTCACCTCAACGGAAACCCCGCCTCTGCCTTCATTTCAATGGAGAATGAAAGAGACGCGACTGACGAAATGCTCTTTATCCGCTCACATAGATATATTCACTAGATATCGCATACGGACCCTCAGCATGCGTCAATAGCGCCGCCACATTTGTACAGTGCTCCCAGGACAAATGTCATTCAACAGCACTAGTCAAGACAGTGTGCCAATGTGAAGATGCTGGACTTTAGCGCTGCTTACGGGTGTAGTAACGAGCAAACAAAGAAAACAAAGCACAAAGGCAGAACATTTCATAGGTAAGGTTTCGTTTTTTACATGTTACAAACTTTTGTGCTCAACAAGTAACTTTATTGATGATAATACAGTCTCTTACTGCACTGATCATAAGGCAAAGTAGCATCAACTTGCACTGAATTCTAGCCTTATGCTAGTTCTGTTGAATAAAATCAGCAAACAATGTAAAAGAAATATGACAACAAGACGCTGCCGTGCTAGAAACTTGTATTGTTGTCGGCTAAGTGAACGAGTCGTTCATAACGGGGATTCATTCACAAACGAATCGCTCCCTCCGTTAGAATGAGAAGTGAAAGCAGGAGAGGGGGTGTGTTTCAGGACACGGATTAGATCAAATTTAACAGGGAGGGAGGATAATACATTTTCATGTACACAAACACACACTTTATCGGCAATGCCCGTGCGGTCACTTATCCATCAATTTAGAAAAGGGATGTAAAATTATAATTTTCGTAATTTAAAAAAATATTTGCGTACTGACCACCGGGGAAAACTCCCGATCATAGATATATGTATATATCTCTGGCTCTGGATGGCCACAGTCCTCCACTGCACCTTGGTCCCGCATTCATTTCAAAGGAGCGCTACCCTGTACTAAAATGGCGGCTCTATTGACGCATTCCTTCCAATAGACAACAACAGGGTAGGCGACATCTAATGTAAATATCTATGATCCGCTCAGAGTTGACTTTTTCAACTGCGAGCACATAAATCAGCCTTTAGGTGCTTGTCAAAACAGTTTTAGTGGATCAGTGCGATTGATGGAGATAGAAACATTATGAGCTGTTATGTATTAAATATTGCTTTGAAATGACCCAAATTGTGAAATATATTAATAGCCTTATATGAATGTTTTTTATTTATTTATGTATTTTATAAACTGTTTGATTTAGAGATGTGTCTATTTATTATTATTATTATTATTATTAATGGAAAATAATTACTTGAGCATAGAAAAAAGTTTGTGCTTTAGCATAGAAATGCAAATAGTACAATTTATATTGTACAATAAATAGGTTGTGTGTGTGAAAGAGAGAGAGAGAGAGAAAGTGGGAGAGAGAGACATCTTTTTGTGGCTTTTTTTTTTTTTAAGTATCAGTTCAGGCACCGTTTTGGCACCAATACTGTTTTAAATGTATCCATTTGGCACGGTATCGGAAAAACAACAATACCAAATGCTATTACTAGGTCAGTGCTAGGTGGTAGTTGTTAGAGTGTTCTAAATGGTCACTAAGGGATTGCTGCTGTACAGTAGGTGCATTTTACATTGTCCTCAGTGGTTACTAATGCATTGCTAGGTTGTTGTTAGGGTGTTATACAGACTAGTAAATTCTGGGTTGTCATAACTCAATGCTGAGCCAAACCCAAGTGTTGGGTTAAAAAGTGTCATTTACATTTAATTGAAAAATTACCTGAATGTTGGGTTAGTCCATATTCAACTCAACGTCGAGTTACATCCCAGCATTTTTAGTGTAGTTGCTAGAACATAGCCAGCTAGATTTCTAGTGAGTATTCTAGATGGTTGCTATGATATTGGTAGACTGTTCTTAAAGGGGACCTACTATGCAAAAATAACTTTTATAAGGGGTTTCTATTTTTCCATTATATTCTATTCCTTACTATTTTTTATAATCACATTTCATAAAAACAGTCTGCAGAAACTCTTTCATTGACATTCTCCCTTTGTACGTGTCATTGTAAATTTCATTTTGAGCTGAAACTTCACATACACACTCTAGAGAGATCAGACTTATTTTACATCTTTGTAAAAAGGGACATAATGACCCTTTAAGGCATTCAGGGTGTATCAGCATTATCCTATTCCCATTTTGAGTTTCATCATCATCATCATCATCATATTCATATTTTTGATTAAGACTTTAAATTGTTTTTTTTGTGTGTCTTTTTCTGCAACACTTAAGTAGTTTAATGAGACAACATAACAAAACTGACCCGTATTTAACACAATAATATTCTCAATCAAAATACTGAACATTTTTATCATCACCGCTGCTCATTCATGACCCAATTCCTAAAGAATAAAATCTAATATTTTGTCTTTTATTTCCATAATATTCTTAAAAAAACGAATTGTTCTGTACATCATTAATATTCTATTTACAATATCCAATAATTATACCAAAAACTATATTGTATGCTGAAGTTTCAAAGCAAATGTAAAAATGTCAATAATATGTCTAATAATACAGCAAATCTCAGAATATAAAACAGTCAGTGACCTACAAATCAAGTGCTTTTTTTCCAAGCAAAAAGAAATTGATGTACATCTCTTACTAATACTTATTTTAAAAGACATAAACTGGAACAATGGCAGACTGCACACCTTCACAACAACAAAACAACTTATGAAATTTCACCACACATGTATCATTATTTTGCTCTGAATCTAAAAACCTAAATTATTCAGATGAAGATGCGGGCCATTTCCTCTCACATGTTCTGTCACGGCACATGAATCTCATTTGCACTTGTTTGTATGAGGCAGCACCACAATCCAGCAAAGCGCATGCACTGCCTGATACTAGAAACAAATCAAACACTGAACAATGCCATTTATTTTGACAAATAACCTTACAACATCATATCATGTCATTTTACAGTAACATACAGTTTGGAGCACTTTAACATCGGCATTGAAACATGGAACATTTGCATTGGAAATAATTTTTTTTAATATACTTTACACACATTAGGGGTTGCTACACCTTATGTTATTAAATTAATTAATTATTATTTTTCAGCATTATTTGCCAGTACTGGGTTGCGGTTGAAAGGGCATCTGCTGCGTAAAACACATGCTGGAATAGTTAGTGGTTAATTCCGCTGTGGTGACCCCTGATAAATCAGAGACTAAGCCAGGGAAAATGAATGAATGAATGAATGAATTCTGCATTATTTAATTGTTATGTCTTGTCGTAATGGTAATTTTATCTGGTTTGTTTATCTCAATATGTTGAAAAGCTATTTGTGATGACCAGTGACTTGTGATGGCTCCATTTATTTCTATGGTGATTGTCACTACATTAAGATATAAACATTTATTTATTTGGGTATATTGATATTTTATCAGTTAACATAAGCACATTTCTGTTCAGTCTGAAAACATAAACTTTAAACGCGGCTACCGTAATTTTTATGGCAACCACATCCACCATATTTTTCCTTTGTATATTTCCTAGATTTATCTTAAAGTAACTCACTTAAATGACTGAACACAACACTGTAAGCAGCAATTAGTTGACTTTTCTTTAAAAATGTGAGTAAACCCATTGCCTTAAAATGATGAAGTGAGTGAACTATGTGCATAATTATAAAAAGTTTCTGTAAGTCAACTTAACAGGTTTACTCAGTTTAAGTAAAGTCAACTTATCACTTTTTAGTCAATGGGTTTTCTCACTTTTTATAAAGTAACTAATCTTTACTAGAATGCATTGGATTACAGTGTATAGTATGACCACTTACCAGCTGACCACTTACCTCCGTATGGACGGCTTTCTTGCTGTTACCAGTTTGTCCAGTTAGCTTGCCATGTACGTCGGCGGACTTGAGACGCAGAAAGGAGATGACCACAATGACCGGGTTCGAGGCCGGTGAAGAACGGTTTCAGAAAGCAGGTAAGACAAAAACAAAAAGAAGTAAATAACAGGGTGAGAATGTGATAAAATCTGAAAACGTGGAAAAAATCAGACGAGGGCTTTTCTTTTTTTCAATTGGTTCTTAAAACACTGCGGTTGGGTTTAGGAAAGGGGTGGGCGGGTCAATCTGTGCTTTTGAAAACACTATTGGTTGGGTTTAGGGAAGAAGGAGGGTGGGTCAGTCGGTCATTCGACAGCGGCCTCTAGTGGATTTACATGAGAACAGCAGGTGTGAATGGCACTCGCAAGAGAAATCTGAGATCTCAAAAAGCGTAAACAGCGGCCTCTGGTGGATTCGCGAAAGCAAAAACTGCAAAACAAAGTAGCTCCTGGGACATATTTGGTGCTCTTCAGAAATGTATACAGAGGTACGTTTTCAGAATGAGCCTGGGTTGCTTTGGACTGTGGGGGAAAGTGGAGCACCTGGAGGAAACCCATGCCAACATGGTAAGAAGATACAAACTCCACACAGAAATGCCAACTCGAACCAGCGACCTTTTTAAAGGAAATCATTTCCTTAAAAGGTAAAAGTAATTAAACGAATCACTTTTAAGAATGTATCACATGCAACTGCACATTCATACATTCAACTGTCAGAGAGAATCATTGTTTTTCCTGTGGCGGCAGCAGTTAGAAGAGCTCAGAGTCTGGCACAGTTCAGCTGAGTGAGTTTTTCCATCATTTGAGTCGGTTATAAGAGGCAAATATAGGAATCCTCCTCTGTTCGCGCTCTGCATGCATGACTGCTTCAAAACATCCCCTCATGCCACTGGATTAATATTTCAGTGATGTGGGAGGGGAATTATATGTGTGTGCATGTGTGTGCATATGTGCTCATGTGTGAGAGTTCATGCATTTCACTGCATGTTTCATATGTGACGAAAATAGCATGTCCTACTGACCTATGTTTTCATTAGATTTTCCCAAATGCATTTCTGTCAGGATGAAAATTTACGGGTTATATTCAGTTCAGTCTGGTAATTAAAAGATTATTATTTTACATTCATTAATCGCGGTGGCTGTGGTTAGCACTGTCGCCTCACAGCAAGAAGATTGCTGGTTCGAGTCCTGGCTGGGCCAGTTGGCGTTTCTGTGTGGAGTTTGCACGTTCTCCCCGTGTTGGCGTGGGTTTCCTCCGGGTGCTCCGGTTTCCCCCACAGTCCAAACATATATGCTATAGGTGAATTGAATAAACTAAATTGGCCATAGTGAATGAGTGTGTATGGATGTTTCTCAGTACTGGGTTGCAGCTGGAAGGGTTGTGTAAAACATATGCTGGATAGGTTGGCGATTCATTCCACTGTGGCGACCCCTGATGAATAAAGGGATTAAGCCGAAGGAAAATGAATGAATGAATGATGCATAGTATTTAAAGGTGACATTTTTTCTTTTTTTTACTAGAACTTTACTAGAACTATGTTAAGCTGCTTTGACCCAATCTACATTGTGAAAAGCGCTATATAAATAAACTTGACTTAACTTTTTACGAGATGTAAAAGAGGTCTCTGATGTCTCCAGAGTGTGTATGTGAAGTTTCAGCTCAAAATATCAAACAATGTTTAATAACTCTTTGAATCTGCCCTTGTTAGGCTTTGATCCTAATTGTGCCGTTTTGGTGACTGTCGCTTTAAATTCAAATGAGATTGTGCTCTTTTTAAAAGAGGGCGGAGCTACAACTGCCTATGTGTCAGCATAGTGGCAGATTCAAAACAAGACTAAGGTCCTATGCTAATGGGCGGGGCTTTCCCCCTCTGATGACACGTACAAAGGGAGAATGTAAATCAAAGTGTTTCTGCAGACTGTTTTTATAAAGTGTGATTATAAAAAGTAAAATTAATACATTTTAAAAAGTCTGTTGCCACTAATCAGTGTTTAAACCCCTTATGTGATATTTGCATAATAGCTTCCCTTTTATATTAAAAATTAAAATCAAACTGAAAAATGAGTTAAATTGTAATTGCGCACAATAATGGCTTCTTTAAATTGCTATTATTATTTTGTTGTTTTTAATTAATGCAATATTTCAACTTATAAGAACTTTATATATATATATTATGTTTTTTAAACTATATTTAACAATAGCTTTTTGTTCTGTTGTTTTATGCCTAACAAACATACGTCTTTCTACTGGTGAAAATAACATTTCAATTAATTAATGATGATTAATGTGCTGTTCCTTTTTAAACAAATTAAATAACTGATTTGAAGCGACCACTTTATAAAGGTCAATTAATTCATTGAATTTAAATGAAACCATTAACCACACACACAAAAAATATTAGCTGTAGCTTGTGATTCATGGGTGTTTTCTCTTTATTTATGCGTATTAATTTAGTTACGGAGACCTTGAGTTCTGCTCCAACAACTTCTAAATATGAATGTTTTTGAATTTTGATTGTTGAAATTTTAACTCTTGCCTTTTAATAGTAATTTTTATTGACATTTTTAGTAGTTTTTACAATAACAGAAAAAAGTATTGGCATTTATCCATTCATCCATGTGATAAATCTGTGCTTCTATCTATCTACTGTATATAGAATGTACATACAAAACAATTTCTTTATATTATGACCAACCCAGACTATAAATAATGTCAGTAAGTGACTAAGTAAGTGTTAACAACAGAAGTTCTCAGAGCAGAGATCAAGATTTCATAATGAAATTCAAAATTGTGAATAAAGACCAATTGAAAAAAAAACACCAATCAATTAAGAGCCACTGTATAGATCACTATTAATTGACATATATTTTTAGAGTACATATGCTTGAGGTATTATTACATAAATCCTGTTTCTTTCCAGTGTGGGTATGAAATCTTGACATTTTGAAATGTTTTTTTTTTATTTTCCAATGGCAAAAAAAAAAGTTTACCATGCATTTGGGGTCACGGAGCAGCAGATGTGAGCTGAATGATGTGAAAGTGTGTCATGTTTAAAGTCCTGGGGCTCTCTGGGTTCCTCTGAATACAGCATGGCCAAACTCTGAGTTAGAAAGTGTTTGTGAGTCGTGCCAGACCACATCTCCTGCAAACACACACAAGCATGAAGACAGGAAAAAAAGGACAACTGGGCTGTAGGAATCATAAAACCATTATGGATATAGCGGATTATAATCAGCTCTGTGTGGAGTAAATTCATTGGCAAAACTTCCCCAGTTCCCCAAGCACGGCTTAAGGCTAGTCCTAGATTAAATTGCATGTTTAAGCCATCTTAACTGAAAATCACTTGCAGTGAGATATCTTAAAATACGTCAGTGACATGGTTTTGTCTATTGATGCACACCAGTGTTCATGCCTGGTGACTGGGCTGGCCAATCCTGGAGCACCTTGACCTACTTTGCTTTCAGGAACTTTGATGTGGAGGCTGATTTACGAGAAGAAGCGCTATCCTGCTGAAGAATTTGCCTTTCCTGTTGTTTGTAATGTAATGGGCAGCACAAATGTCTTGATACCTCAGGCTGTTGATGTTGCCATCCACTCTGCAGATCTCTCGCACGCCCCCATAGTGAATGTAACCCCAAACCATGATTTTTCCTTCACCAAACTTGACTGATTTCTCTGAGAATCTTGGGTCCATGCGGGTTCCAATAGGTCTTTTGCAGTATTTGTGAGGATTGGGATGCAGTTCAACAGATGATTCATCAGAAAAATCTACCTTCTGCCACTTTTTCAAATGAGCAACTAGAGGTCAAGTTATTATTTGTTGCGCTTACAACTGGGCTCGACGACAAGACTTTTGTCAGGTAGTGTACAAACTACAGTATATACAAACATAAACAAATAAGGTGCACAAAAAGTGTGATGAAGGCACACCTCTCGACTTGTTAAGATGATGCAGAAGTGTTTTTAACTTATTATTATATAGTAGGGAAATATGCGATTTTGGACACAGCCAAACTGTTCTTGAAAGAAGATCTGAAGGAAGAAACAATCCTAAAAACTACATTTAAAATTTCTTTTAAAAAAACAAATGTTTCTTACCAATAAAACAGTACCAGTAAAATATTTAACAGTAAAAATAAACTTTGACCTTCAACAATATAAAGTAAACATGACTAATTTGATGATTTGCAGAATGAAATCAAAATAATTTCACATGTATATGTGTGTTTCGCACAGGTTCATGAAGAGGGAGCTGACGCTAAAGCATAAAGACAGGTTTATTCATGTGTGGTTACTCAATAGAAACGCTTGGCTGATGAGGTTTGTGTGGTGAGAATTAATTTGACACAATGACTGATGGCAGTTCACTGCGAGCCAAGTTACAGATATAAACACAAAAACACAAACTGGCTGTTTTGCTGCTCCGGAGAGTGAGCTTGTTAAATGCATTTAAGCCATAAAAAGAGGGCCATATTACTCTGATAACAAATGATGTGATGGATCATAAAGACTCAAATAAACATTTACAGACAAATCCATGAATGAAACTAGGAGACAAATACTACAGGCATCACCACTGAAAACACTGAAGATTCACTCATCAATAAAAACTAGGAGAATAACTATTGTTCTGTTAGAAAATAACCATATATAACTATGACCATGCAATCAAAAAATTCTGGGTTGCTGTAAGCCAATGTTGGGTCAAATAATGGAAAAATCCAACCCCTGGGTTATTATTATTATTTTTTTTAGATTTAATTGAAAATAATGACTTAACATTTCATTCATCCATATTTGACTAGGTGAAAACAGTTGAAAGTTCATGTCCAGTTGAAGCTGTAGGTGGACTCAATAAATCTGCCTTTCCGCTGAATTTAAATGAGATGAGAGCTGGAAAGCCTCTTCTGGTTTGATGGCCAAGAGCTGCATCAGCATCTGCAGACATCAGCATCTCTGCCATCAATCTATAGCAGTCCTGTCACTCCAAGCAGGACACTTACAGAAGACACTACTGCTGGGATATTATCTTCACATCTGAATATCAGAAACTCTACTGAGCTGAGAGAGCTAAACATTGCTGCTAATGTTAGACGTGTGTACAGTAACTAGCTTCCTCACATTGCAGATTTGGCCTGGATTTCTAATGGCATCACACATAAAACTCCTTCAGGAAATACATTCAGAGTAATGAGAACATCCAGTACGTATTTGCATAAATGCCATGTACAATATAGGCCTGAAATGATTAGTCGACAACAAGGACAGTAAAAATTGGACAAAACAGTTACTTTCAATTTAACCATTTATCTGCTTTTAAACAATTGATTTTAGTACAAAATTCAAACAATCAGTGTTTTTTTGATTAATGCAGTGAGACAGATTGCCAAAGTGCCCAAGTACAAATGTAATTTGAACCAAACACCTACAGTATTATACTTTACTACTACTGAAAACTTAAAAATGTTGAAAAATACAGTGTCTGCAAATCCATCTGTCAGTCAATCTATCTGATCAACTGTTAATCCAACCGTTCATCCATCTACCTATCTGTCTTTCCATTCATCCTTCTTCCTGATCATCCATCAGGAAGTGCCTCCATCCTTCTACCCATTTGACTTTGTCCATCCATATGTCTGTTCTTCTAGCTGTCTGTTCATCCAACAATCCATCCGTCTGTCTATCTCTGCATTCATCTATCTAACTGTCCATCCATCCATCCATCCATCCATCTGTGATCAACTGTCCATCCCTCCATTGCATTTTCTGTACATGCAACCATTTATCCATCCAAATATTTTTTCCATCCATCCATTATATTTTCTGTCTATTCAACCATTTATCCACCCAAATATTTTTTCCATCCATCAATCCATCCATCCATCTATCCATCCAACTGTCTGACCAACTGTCCATCCACCCATTCTATTTTCTGTCCAGCCAACCATTTATCCAACTGTCTTTTCCATCCATCCATCTATCCATTTATCCAACTGTCTTTTCCATCCATCCATCTATCCATTTATCCAACTGGCCGACCAACCGTCCATTCGTTATATTGTTTTCCATCCAACCATTTACCCATCCAAATATTTTGTCCATCCATCCATCCATCCATCCAACTGTCTGACCAATTGTCTATCCATCCATTATATTTTCTGTCCATCCAACCATTTATCCAACTTTTCCAACTTATCCAACTTTCTTTTCCATCCATCCATCCGGCTGACCAACTGTCCATCCACCCATTATATTGTCTGTCTATCCATCCATTTATCCATCCAAATATTTTTTTCATCCATCCATCCAACTGTCTGACCAACCGTCCATCCAACCATTATATTTTCTGTCCATATAACCATTTATCCAACTGTCTGGCCCACCATTCAACCATCCATTTGGTTCATCCATCCACCTTCCTGACTGACCATCCATCCATATATTATTCAACTGTCTATCCATCAAACTATATCCATCTATATGCCTGCCCACTCACTCACTCACTCACTCACTCACTCACTCACTCACTCACTCACTCATCCATCCATCCCTCCATCCGTATAATCATCCAACTGACCATTCATCCATCCATCTTAATTTTCAAATGATTTCTTTACTTTTATAATCATACTGTTATGCAATCAAACAGTGTTTACTGAAGTAAACCCTCCTGCCGTCTGATGTGCCTGAGCAGATTGCATTTGTGTTCAGGGCTTAAAGACAATATGAGACAATCCACCCCAACAGAGAACAGAGCTGATAAAAGAGGAAAATGAAAGAGATCGAGGAGAGTGGAGGTTTTCTGTGGGCGAAGCACACATACAGAGGACGACTAATCAGCTCTGGGCAACAATAAAAAAAAGTGATTCCCTGCAAATGATTGTGCCACTTAAGCAACAATTCACAATTTAAGGAAAAAAATACTCCCTTGTGTCATTTCAAATCTGTGCCTTTGCTTCTTCAGTAGAACACAAAGGCAATGAACAATTAATCTGTCCTCATTATTCCAAAGAAAAGAACGTTTTTCTTCTTATTTTTTCACGAAAGTGTAATTAAAATCCAAATGTCATTGCAAAGAGACTGCACTTTCATAGTTCAGGAAATATTAAAGCATACTAAATAAACTCTGTCACAGACATTTCTCCAAAACTTCCTAATACCATGTGCATATTGTGAAATAGAATATATCAGAGCGAATATAAAATTCAAGGAGCACAATTTAAGATAATATTCAGATATTCCTGAAGATTAAAAAAGAATGTGGAGACCCCAAATTCAATTTGCTGTCTAGGAGAAAAAGATGAGCTAGAATATAATGTATGTATTTAGGATTTTTCTTTCCTAAATTATAAAAAATAAATATTAATAATAATAATAATAATTTAGCAATTACATGAACATAAGGCAGAGTTTCACAGCAAATGCATATCAATCTACACACTACAATATATACATACTGTAACATAGTAACACAGGAAACCATCATTTGTCTTCACATACAAAACTAATACGACTATGTTGTCGATAAAGATGGCAATACAAACATCACCACAAAACACTATCACAAACATCATCTGAACATGACACACTACAATTAACAGAAGCAAAATATACTGTACATAAAGCAACCCCCATATAAAAGTATGCACACAATTTATTCATGCATCAATACATGTTGGAATATCTAACAAATCTGCAGCATTGTTGTATTGACAGAACGTTTGAGTAGTATTGTTGGTCAATCAAAGCATCGATTTCACCCTTGAGTTCAAGCATGATGTTCAAAGAGCATTCACATGGTGAACAGTTGCTCCTGAACGGTAAGATTTGTGAAAAACATATGTATAATATTGAATGGGGGTGCCTCACAGCATGAAGGTCGCTGGTTCGAGCCCCGGCTGGGCCAGTTGGTGTTTCTGTTTGGAGTTTGCATGCTCTCCCCGTGTTGGCGTGGGTTTCCTCCGGGTGCTCTGGTTTCCCCCACAGTCCAAAGACATGCGCTATAGGTGAATTGAATGAACTAAATTGGCCATAGTGTATAGTGTGTGTGAATGAGTGTGTATGGATGTTTCTCAGTACTGGGTTGCGGCTGGAAGGGCATTCACTGTGTAAAACATATGCCGGAATAGTTGGCGGTTCATTCCGTTGAGGTGACCTCTGAAATAGAGACTAAGCCGAAGGAAAATGAATGAATGAATATTGAATGGAAAAATAAGCAAAACAAATATTGTTCTACTGGATTTAACTCTGATCGCTCTGAACTCCAAAAGCTTGGGATTACATAAACACTGGTGAGGTGAACCTATTTCCAGGTTTTTTTGTCTCTCTATGGATGTCAGAAAATCCCCATTTTTTTAAAACATACACATAAGAAAAAATGCAATTTGAGAAAACGGTTTGCGCAGAAACGCCTGCTGAGTCTCTGAAAGCAAATGAGGGTTGCAGGAGACTTTAAAAACAAGCCCGCAGCAGGTCAAAGTGGAGAAGCTGAATAATTCATTGAAGAGCCAGCCAGAACTCCCTGCTTTAGCTGAAGATAGAGAACCAACAAATGATGGTAAAACAAATCCACAAAAACCACCAGAGACTAATCTACCAACAAAAAAAAATAAAATTGCGACACCAACTGCTGTAATTTTTTGTTAGAGCTTACCAGAAAAGCAAACTGTTGAATGTAGGACAAAGTTATAACAACTGCAAATATTTACAAAAAAATTGCCGTATGACTCTTCTAGTGTAAAAGTCTACACTACAGACTCAAAAACTTTCTCCACAATCAGGTTTGGAAACAAATGACTAGAACCTAACTTGAATGACAGCAATAACTTCTGCCTTATTTATTTTACATTAACTATTTATTTTATATACACACTAGGCTGCTTGCATGTGTTGCATTTAAAGAAAGCTTTTGGCAAGGTATAAATGCAATACATGCAATGTCATTGTCATTCAGTGTCATTGTGCTGTTTTGAATTGGTCTTTAATGCAATTAGACTAATTAAAGGCAAAGTTCACCCCGAAAATGACAATTCTGTCATCATTTACCCACCCTTCACTTGTTTCAAACCTTCTGTTGAACACAAAAATAGATATTTTGAAGAAAGCCAAAAAACTGTAACGATTGGCTTCTATAGTATTTGTGTTTGCAGGTTTCGTTTTAGCATTCCGCCTCTCATTTTTCACCTATAGCAAATTAAAGGGTGTGGCTAAGCATATTTCATCCAATCCATCAAACTGACATCATCAGAGAAGAACTGGCACTCCCGGGAGCATGCAAATGGTTAAATTTTGATTGAAAATGACCAAAATGGTTCATTTTTTTTTTCACTTTCATAGATTAATTGTCCACCATAAGACTAAACCTGTACACAAGCAAATTAAGATTGTAAATTTTGATTTAATGCAGACTTTAAAGGGATACTTAACCCAAAACTGAAACTTTTGTCATTTACTCACCCTTTACCTGTTCCAAACCTCTTTAACTTTCTTTCTTCTATTAAACACACAAGAAAGATAGTTTGAAGAATATTGAAAACCTGTAATCATTGACTTCCATAGGATTTGTTTTTGCAGGTTTCCTTTTTGCGTTACACCTCTCATTTTTTACTCACAGCAAACAATGGTTGGAGGGGTGTGGCTAAGCATATTTCATCCAATCCTTCAAACTGACATCAGAAAAGAACTAGCATTCCCCAGAGCAAGCAAATGGTTAAATTATGATTGAAATTTACAAAAAACCTTCACAGATTAATTGTTCACCATAAGACTAAAAACGTGCACAAGCAAATTAAGATTGCAAATTTTGCTTTAATGCAGACTTTAAAGGGATACTTTACTCAAAACTGAAAATTCTGTCATCATTTACTCACCCTTTACTTGTTCCAAACCTGTTTGGCTTTCTTTCTTCTGTTAAACACACAAGAAAGATTCATTCATTTTCCTTCAGCTTAGTCCCTTATTTATCAGGGGTCACCACAGCAGAATAAACTGCCAACTATTCCAGCATATGTTTTGCACAGCGGATGCCCTTCCAGCCACAACCCAGTATTGGGAAACTTTCACACACACACACACACACACACACACACACACACACACACACACACACACACACACACACACACACACACACACACACACACACGTGTGGGGGAAACCGAAGCACCTGGAGAAAACCCACGCCAACACGGTGAGAACATGCAAACTCCACACAGAAATGCCAACTGGCCCAACCGGGACTCGAACCAGCGACCTTCGTGCTGTGAGGCGTCAGTGCTAACCACTTTAGGTTTTTAATTCATGTTTCTTTAAAATATCTTCTTTAGTGTTCAACAGAAAAAAAAATCTCAATGGTTTGGAACCACTTAAAGGTGAGCAAATAGCAAGTAAATTTGACAGTTTTTGGGTGAACTATCCCTTTAAGCCTGTACTAAATAAGCCCTGCTGTCTTCAAAACAAACCTCAGCGAAGCATAATTTTGGTGAGCACATTACGGAAGGCACTTCAACAGCTGCTCACCTTGCTTTCCTAAAGATGTTTTTGTGTTCCGGAAGCACTCAGCCGTCCCACTTAGAAACTCCTGTCGCACAGACACATTCACTGCCCAATTGAGAAAGCACTGAGATGACCGGAGACGTTGTTCCAGCATATCTGTGGAAATAGAATCGTCATGGCAACAGCTGTGCTCATAAACCCTGAAGAGGGAAATACAAGTGCCCTTATCATTGTCCTAATGTGCATCTCTCCATCAGATCTTCCTTTATCACTCTACCTCAAAACATTAATAAATGCATCCTAAAAATGAAGTTCAGCAGAGGTGAATTCATGAAGACAAAAGCCACTTGTGTCTGGTGACTCAATGCAGAAAATAAAGTATGAAATAAAAGAGGGCAGATCATAATTCTGAAAATCATTCTGACAATGATTGAATGTTAATGAAAAGCAAAACGTTGTTTCCCAAATGAATGCATGTTGGATATCACTTCAATATGCAAAGAGGAAGATTTTATTTCATTAGGTTATGACCACAGATGAATATTATTAAAATAAATACATAAGAGTGATGAGAAAAATAAAAGAGAAACACAAAGTTCTGTTACCACATCTGTAGTACAGTGATGATATAACAGCTTAGCCACAATAATTTATAACAGAGGTGTGTAACAAAATTCAAGTCTGATCGAGCTGCATTCATTACAGCCACAGGAATGAGGTAAGTGATTTGCTGAATATAATATTGTTCATCTGTTATGTCTGCAGTAAACAGTAGAGTTCAGTCAATGAGGTTTCTACTCTTCTGGATGAAGAGAAGATGAGGTAATCAGTGGTATAAAAGTAGCTTGTTTTACAATTCACTTTCAGTCTGTTTACTCGACATCAAGCTTGACATCGTTGCTTATAACATTGATAAATTATTGCTGCCCTCTACTGGAAAGTCATTGACGTTGAAACAGCAAGTTTTCAGCATTATTCTTCAAGTAGATAAAATACAGATTTTTCAGCATTCATGAGAATTTATGATACTGGTAAAACGTGCCAGTTTTTTATGATTAGTGTGCACTCTAAAATATATAAAAACACTCAAAGCTTATCCAGACTATGCTGTTAATTTCACAGTGATGAGAATTTGATGATTTAAAAAAAAAATCCAGACAAATGAATTATTAATATGGAATAATATGGTTACAGCCAGTGTGTGAACTATACATTGACGATCGGGGGGGGGGATGGGGTCAATTTTTTCAGTTACTTTTAGTAATACATGCTTCAGTCATTTATGTATTTATTTTTCATTTCGTCTAGTTTATTAATAAAACGTATTTAAGTTTTCAGTGTTTTGAGGGATATTTCGTGTATTCTGACCTACAGTATTCTCTGATTAGCTATTTCAGAAGTTACTGTAGGTCAAGCTACAAACTATCTGTCTGATTTGTCTTTACTTTCAGGCTACATGTAGATACAAACACCTATTTTACGAGAAAACTGTCTTGTGAATACTTACGATGTCTACTGGTGCTCTAAATCTGCCAGATTCAGACTTTTCACATAGACTGATTGCATTCACAATGGTTTGAACTGTTATAGGGGTGGTCAAATGTATATATATATATATATATATATATATATTATCTATTATTTTAATTATTAACATTATTATTTAAAATACAGATCAGAGTGAACTAGTTCTCTGTATTACAGGACTAACATCCTTCAGGGGGATCAAGCATTAATTAGGGTGGTCATTCCACCCCAACCGCCCGGTAATTCACACCCTGGTTACAGCACTGCAGAATAGCCCCACACATATATTATAAAATAGTGGAGAAATATATATACATTTTACAAAAAGGAAGGAATTTTGAAACTCATTTTCAAAATTTACATCGTACGTATATTTAAAAAATATATCTGAATATAATTAAGTCTGTAATTAATTTCTGTTATTACATTTATAATTCCACTGTTGACCAGTCACACACCAAAACCCACACCACCAAACCTGTCCCCAACCTTATTCCATATCCCACTTCAAGAGCAGCAGAAGTGTTGTGCAATACAATATGAACACAATTAGTATATTCTACTTATATTTTGATTAAAGTACTCCAGTATTTAAGGTCATTTCATATAAAGTGGGGCTAATCCCATTGCTGATTATAAATAGAGGTGTTGATAAAGGCTGAATGTGGTTTACTATTTGGTGGACAGATTGATCTCTGGGACTATATTGGACAGATTCATCAAATGTTTTTACATCTGTTACCATTACCCTCATTTCTTCTGGATTTACATTGTTTTACCAGCTTGTTGATTTCAGAGATCATCACATCTCAATCTTGGGTCTATGCAGAAGAAATCTGTGAATTCAATTCTGTTGTTGAAAAGCCTACAGAGAGACAGATACACATTGATATTTGAAACAGTTAGCTGAGGAGAAGCATTCCTTAGTTTCATATTGTTGAAAACCACCAGTTAAAGTTACAAAAGCTGGAAATGTACTTCATTATTAAAGCTTTTTTATCTAAAGGTTTCTGCTTAAATGTTTGCAATGAATATTAACTGTCTCAATGTATGATTTTTGTTTTAATGACTTTGACTAGAGGAACAAATTAGTGCATAAAAAGCAGCAATAATGTGCTCTAAATTCAAAGTAAAATACTTCAACACAAATGTTGCTGTTTCAGTAACATTTAACTATGGACAATACGATGAAATATACACTCTCACCTCACTGTCTTTATGTTACTGTTGTGAGAGACGACGCTGTAGATTTTCTCCGACACCAGTGATGCAATTCCCACTAAAGCTGCAGACCAAATAGACAAATCAGAAATGTAACAACTACTTCAATAATGTGCAGTCAACTTTCGTTCCTCATTTCTCAGTTCCTCACTCAATGTTTTGTGCTTTGTGGAGGTTTGGGAGCAGCAGATCCAGGCTGTGATCGGTGAGACGACACTGACTCAGATCCAGTTCAGTCAGTCCTTCAGAATATTCCAGAATCAGCATCAAACCTCTATAGGTCTGCAGGTCCAGCGGAGTCTGACTGAGGTCCAGCTCTTCACCCAGAGCTCCAGAAAGAGACTCGGCCTGCTCAAGCCTCACATGAGCCAGAAACTGAAGCAGCAGAGGTTTAGCACAGCTGAAAGACAACAGCAAAATATGTGATACATTTCTGAATGTGTTTATACTGGATCTGTGTATGCATGCATGTAATGTGCTGCTTATTGTCACCAGAGTTTCACTGAATGCAGCACTGGGAACAGCTGATCCATTCCTGCAGTGTCAATCTCACAGTCATGCAGAATCAGCTGTGTTTTTCTGTCTGTGTTTGCTCTCTGAATGTCTCTAGACATCACATGGCAGTCGTCAGCTGTGAGTTGTAGAGGTTCAGAGTTTGTGTTTGTGGTCAGATCCAGAGCAGAGCGGCAGGAGAAGTCCAGCTTCTGCTGCAGGGCAGAGAGCAGAAACTGGACATCAGAGACACTGCAGCAGTGAAGCATCTTCAGTAACAGCAGCCTGTCCACACTGAACACACAAAAAAACTACATCAGAACACATTCAGGTCAATCGGTACCATCTCTGATTGAAAGTAGCTCTCAAAACTTTTTTTTACATCTTAGTCTAAGGCCCAATCCCAATTCTATTTTTGTACCCTACCCCTTCCCCTTTGCCCCTTGAAACAGAGTGTGAAGGAGAAGGACTTCAAAATTTAACCCTAGGAAATGGGACAGCACTACAACACCTGCACACGTCATTATATGTCATTGCGATCTCTTACTACATATGAGATCGATGATCGATGCATTTACACCATAGCCATATTCGTCTATGTAAACACACGAAAACAACATTAACATTGTAAGATTAAATATATGTTTAGATAGATGGTAGTTAAAGTGTGGAATCTGCATTACTGTTCGAAATGTTGGATTTACTTGGATTTTCATCTATGTACAGTCGTGGCCAAAAGTTTTAAGAAATGACACAAATATTAGTTTTCACAAAGTTTGCTGCTAAACTGCTTTTCGATCTTTGTTTCAGTTGTTTCTGTGATGTACTGAAATATAATTACAAGCACTTCATACGTTTCAAAGGCTTTTATCGACAATTACATGACATTTATGCAAAGAGTATTTGCAGTGTTGGCATATCTTTTTAAGGACCTCTGCAATTCGACTGGGCATGCTCTCAATCAACTTCTGGGCCAAATCCTGACTGATAGCAAGCAACCCATTCTTTCATAATCACTTCTTGGAGTTTGTCAGAATTAGTGGGTTTTTGTTTGTCCACCCGCCTCTTGAGGATTGACCACAAGTTCTCAATGGGATTATGGTCTGGGGAGTTTCCAGGCCATGGACCCAAAATTTCAACGTTTTGGTCCCCGAGCCACTTAGATATCACTTTTGCCTTACGGCACGGTGCTCCATCGTGCTGGAAAATGCATTGTTCTTCACCAAACTGTTGTTGGATTGTTGGAAGAAGTTGCTGTTGGAGGGTGTTTTGGTACCATTCTTTATTCATGGCTGTGTTTTTGGGCAAAATTGTGAGTGAGCCCACTCCCTTGAATGAGAAGCAATCCCACACATGAATGGTCTCAGGATGCTTTACTGTAGGCATGACACAGGACTGATGGTAGCGCTCACCTTTTCTTCTCCGGACAAGCCTTTTTCCAGATGCCCCAAACAATTGGAAAGAGGCTTCATCGGAGAATATGACCTTTCCCCAGTCCTCAGCAGTCCATTCGCCATACTTTTTGCAGAAGATCAATCTGTCCCTGATGTTTTTTTTGGAAAGAAGTGGCTTCTTTGCTGCCCTTCTTGACACCAGTCCATCTACCAAAAGTCTTCGCCTCACTGTGCGTGCAGATGCGCTCACACCTGCCTGCTGCCATTCCTGAGCAAGCTGGTGGCACTCCGATCCCGCAGCTAAATCCTCTTTAGGAGACAATCCTGGCGCTTGCTGGACTTTCTTGGATGCCCTGAAGCCTTCTTAACAAGAATTGAACCTCTTTCCTTGAAGTTCTTGATGATCCTATAAGTTGTTTATTTAGGGGCAATCTTAGTAGCCACAATATCCTTGCCTGTGAAGCCATTTTATTCAACGCAATGATGGCTGCACGCGTTTCTTTGCAGGTCACCATAGTTAACAATGGAAGAACAATGATTTCAAGCATCACCTTCCTTTTAACATGTCAAGTCTGCCATTCTAACCCAATCAGCCTGACATAATAATCTCCAGCCTTGTGCTCGTCAACATTCTCACCTGAGTTAACAAGACGATTACTGATATGATCTCAGCAGGTCTTTTAATGACAGCAATGAAATGCAGTGGCAATTTTTTTTCAGGATTAAGTTAATTTTCATGGCAAAGAAGGACTATGCAATTCATCTGATCACTCTTCATAACATTCTGGAGTATATGCAAATTGCTATTATAAAAACTTAAGCAGCAACTTTCCAATTTCCAGTATTTATGTAATTCTCAAAACTTTTGGCCACAACTGTACAGCTTCATTTTTCTGTTTCGTCTATTTTCTGAGAAAACCTGTCAGTACCAGGCAATACCATAATCTACCACCCATTAAAATGTCAAAAGTTTTTCAGTGTGAAAATAGTTTACATAGATAGATAAAGAATTTTCTGATGTTGTATTTAAAGACTCCATTTAAGGATTACTCAATTAAGGTATCGTTAACCCAAAAATGAAAATTATGCCATCGTTTACTAATCCTCCACTTGTTTAAAACCTGTTTGAGTTTCTTCTGTTGAACACAAAGGAAAATATACTGAAGAATGCTAGACAAAATCAGTCATTGATTTCTTTAGTTTAATTTGGCTGTTTTTCCCCAACATTCTTCAAAATATCTGGTTTTGTTTTCAACAGAAGAAAGACATTCACAAAAGTTTACAACCACTAGTCCAGTAAATGGTGAAGAAATGTTCATTTTTGGGTGAACTCTCCCTTTAATTGTCAAGTTAAATGTTTATCCTTCAGTGCTTTGAACTGCTTTTACCCATTTGTCAGCAGTTATTTAAAATAATAATCAAATATTTTAATAAGTGCATGTCAGAAGTGTGCTGTACCATTTTTACATAAATATATGTTGCCCTGAATCAAGATGGAATATTATTTCACCCATGTTGTTGTTTTTTTAAACTTACAGTAGCCACTTTGCTTGCATTTATATTTATTTAATAATGATAATAATAATAATTATTATTATTATTATTAATAAATATTTATTTATTTAAATTATTATTATTATTATTATTATAAAAAATATATATTTTTAATTAATTAATTTAATAATAATTATTATTATTATTCAATATTTGATTTATTTAAATTATTATTACTATTATTATTATTGTTATAGGTCTTTTTAATCATCAATGTTGTTTTAATTTCATTGAGTTAATTCATTGAGATTTCACTGTTTTAGCTTTAAATATATTTTCTGTTTTCATTGTAGTTTTGAGATTTTTGTAATTTTGTTGCTGTGTTTTTATTCATTTTATTCAAGTCTATATAGCTTTTAACAAATTTTCACTTAAGCTTTTATTTTAGGTTAAAGTTAAACTAAATGAACATCACAAATATTTCCTCAGCAGCTCCCTGAACATTTCAGTAACTTTTCTTAGCAACATCTCTTTCTAATAATCTAAAGAATCTTCCACACCGTTTGGATACTGACAAATTCTGAATGGAACCAATGATGTCATTAAAAGAAACACATTATTTTTAGAAGTGTACTCAAACCTGGGAGTCACATACAGTGTAACTGCTAAAAATAGATGCCGATGCACAACATTATGGTATTTCTGTGTAAAGGAATGTTAATCAGGCTGCCTGTGACAAAATTCCTGCTGTAAAAAAAAAAAAAAAAAAATAATCCAGTCTTGGCCTGGACTGTATAGAGTTAGACTGAGGCCTGATCCAGATGTCCAGAATGAGAGAAAAACAATAAATCAAAAGCCCCAAGCAGAATTCCTCGGAAGGTTATGAGTGCTGTTGGTTTTATCGGACAGATTTAGCGTGTGTTAAGCACATCACACCAGCAGACAGGAGAGACTTAGAATGGAGGGATGCTGTGGGTAGAGAGGTGTCAGAGAGAGAGAGAAGGCCAACAATAACACTGATTTAAAGCTACAGCATTTGTTTGGCTTCTGCACCAGCGCACCAAACTTGGGAGAAACTGCTCTCTCTCTCTTTTTTTTTTTTTGTCTTGTTTTTCCTTTATTAGAAATACTGCAGGAGTGAAAGTCTGAGATGTATTGCGTGGCTATTGAGAGTAAATATTTTGCTAACGCTGCAATACAATGAAGGATTCGGTCCAAGTTTTCGCATGCAGGAATGTCCCCAGCATTCCCAACCTTATACTTTATATTCCACTTTTCTTTTTCTCCCTTTACAACTCACTTAGTCTCAGCCAAACTGTTTTATTTTAAGAATTCCATCTGTCTGGCGAATTGAGGCGAAGTGAAATATTATATGCAAGTTATGGAGTTTGTTTGGAAGTAGCGTGGTAGAAAATTACAGCGTGCATTTTAATTATGCATGACTTGTCTTTCGCTTTTTTTTTTTCTCATCAACAGCAGTATTTGAACTTTTAAATTTGTTCTGTGTGTGCTACTGTTTAAACAATATTGAGTCAGTAGGATTTTAGGAATGTAGATGCAATACATTTGTGACGCTTAAAATAAATGCTGGTCATTTCAATGTCATGTTCATCAAATTATCCTGAAAAAAAAGATTGACATCATTGCTAATAATAATAAGCCCATAACAAATAGTGTCTCTAATAGTGAAATAGTGACTCTGAAAGCTGGATTAATTAAATGCTTTTCCTTCACATGAATAAATTACTTTTTGTAAACTTTATTCAGATTGAAATTAAGTTATTGACATTTCATATTGCGACATAATTTTACTGCATTTTTATTAAATCAATGCAAACTTAGTGAGCAAAAATTTACTTCTTTCAAAGACTTGATAGATAGATGGATAGATATTGCTTGTATGGATTGATGATGGATGGATATTAGATAGATATTGGATGGATGGATATTAGATGGATGGATGGATGGATGGATGGATAGATCAATATTAGATAGATTTTGGATAGATGAATGGATGGATAGAAAGATATTCGATAGATATTGGATGGATGGATAGATCGATATTAGATAGACATTGGATGGATGGATATTAGAAGGATGGATGGATAGATTGATATTGGATGGATGGATGGATGGATTGATATGGGATAGATATTGGATGGATAGATCGATATTAGATAGATATTGGATGGATGGATGGATAGATCGATATTCAATAGATATTGGATGATTAGATATTGGATGGATGGATGGATGGATGGATAGATATTGGATGGATAGATATTAGAAGGATGGATGTATGGACGGATAGATTGATATTAGATGGATGATATTAGATGGATGGATGGATGGATGGATGGATGGATGGATGGATGGATGGATGGATAGATCGATATTAGATAGATATTGGATGGATGAATATTGGATGGATGGATGGATGGATAGATCTATATTAGATAGATATTGAATGGACGGATGGATAGATAGATATTAATTAGATATTGGATGGATAGATTGATATTTGATAGATATTGGATGGATGGATAGATCCATATTAGATGGATGGATATTGGATAGATCTATATTAAAAAGATATTGGATGGATATTAGATGGATGGATGGATGGATCGATCGATATTAGATAGATATTGGATGGATGGATAGATCGATATTAGATGGAAGCATAGGTAGATAGATAGATGGATGGATGGATGGATGGATGTTTCATATAATTACATTTTTTACTATTTATTTTTAATCACCCGGTCATGTGATAAACAAATTAAGAACTGCATATGTGTGATAATTGTTTAAAAACAAATCCCTGTGAAGTTTACTGTACTGTAAGCTAGATGTGTGTAGTGATGCTGTGACATTTGACCTCCAGCTGGCCCATAAGTATGACCCACAAAAGGAGGAGGAGCTGAGGATGTGGATCAGTGATGTCACAGGCCGCAAACTTCCAGAGAACTTCATGGAGGGCCTGAAAGATGGAGTCGTGCTCTGCGAGTGAGTGATGCAGTAAACTACATCTGAAGAGCTCAAGAGACTGTTTGCCAACTCAAGGTTTAGAAGATGTTATTATTCCTGCTAGTCAAATTTATTTCTAACTAGTTTTGACACGTGTTTACTTTTTGTTCTGAGCATAAAATAATGAGTTTGGTAAAACCATAAAGTGTAATTTGGTGTAACAAAGTAACAGCAGTTTATGTACTTTAAAGGGGTGGTCCAGAGTGTATTTTTAAGGCTTGACTGTGTTTATAAGATGCAAAGCAATGTGTGCTCATGCTTCACTTGTAGAAAATCACATTATTTTTTCATATATCTTACTTTGATTATATACAGCTACTCTGCTAACATGAAAACGACTGTCATATTTCCTATGGGCCAGCCCTCAAGAGGCTCTGATTGGTCAGCTAACTTAATATGCTGTGATTCGTGGATCGGCTCAACGTCACCAGGAAAAGCGTCACACGCCTACAAGCATGTGCTTTTGCGCTGTGTAAACACTGTCAATCAAAGTAGCTGTTAGCCATATCAGTTTGTGTCTGAATCAGACAGAAAATTACACAGAGGACACAGCTGAACCTCATGCCTGCTCTCTAAAATAACATCTGACAAGTGTCTTTCACATATATTCGGAATAAGCATGTGTAAGTAATATGAAACGTTCATATATCTTTTGCGAGTTGGTTATTTGAGATGTAGAACGCAGGGAAAGCGTCCGCATAGAGAGACACTGCAGCACTGCTGAAGACTATGGGTGTTTACAGCAGTTTGATGGATAAATTTGAATTTGTAGCTAAATTGTTAGCTGTGCCAAACAGCATTTCCTGTTGTTTTTATTCTTGTTTACGTCCTCGCTACAACATACCGTTAACTTCTCTCTTTGTGTCATGTCCTTTGGAAGCCCAAATACAGAAACAGAACAAGCTCTGTGGAAATAGCAGCATTTGGACGGCATTTTAGCTTTATCTGCTTTAACATTACAGCGTCTCTGGCCACGCCTCTTTGCTGTGCGGGGTGAATGTGCTTAACCGGAAGCCCTTGTGATCTCACAAGCCCGGATGTATTTTTTTGTATAAGCTAACTATGTAAAAGCCAATGTCTCCCTTTGCATTGAACTTTGAGCATATTACATTCAGAGATGTTGTTTATGTTCACACAGCTACATTACACATCAACTAAAGTTTAAAAGAAGATATCGTAGTGGACCACCCCTTTAAAAAATTGTCAGACGTATTTAGAACAAGGATAATTTGACGAAATTAGAGGACTCTATTGAGGGATACACAGTGCAGCCCCAAAAAACTCAATTATACTTTGCTACTGTCTTTCAAACATTTGCCAACAAGATGTTTTTCATCACTTTAAATATGCTAAAGTTTAGTGTTTATGATATTTAATATATTTAAATAGGTACAGGTCTGAATAGCATGTCATTTTAACATAAATACACCTGTTATACTGAATGACGATGACACATTATTAACATTTAGGTATGCCTGTCACAATAATCAATATATGGACTTATCGCACAACACATGCACATGACCTCAATCAATTTTAGTGATGCAATATATATCGCCCATACATAAAAACCAATTCTAGCAACATTTTAGCTGATTGTGCAACCTCTCTATCTCTATTGGAGGTGTCAGTGTCAGTATGGTCCAAAAAACACTGTAGTATTTACTATAAATTACTATAGTATATTTTCATGTGGGTGTCTGACGACTGAAAATAGATCTGGTAGCAGATATCACAGCCTCTGTTACTTTTTTACTTTGCACATTTTTTATTAACATTATTATTTATTTAGGGTATGCATTTTCACATTCTGATTGCAATGCCTAATTATTAAACCGTTAAAATGACTATAATTAAATGAAATATTCTTAAGAATAAAATATTATGTGTTCTCTGGAAGAGTCTACTTGCATTATGATGCTATTATATTCTCATTCTGGCATTATATAATGAGTAGCATAAAAAGATCTTAAAATGACAATAATATCGTTTATCACGATATATTTTGGTGCAATATATCCTACAACAAGAAATAGATATGGTGACAGGCCTACAAGGTTTTTCATCTTTTAAAATAGGTTAATATTCTCTCTCTGCAATTCTTCGGAATGTCATGATCGACCAATCAGAATCAAGTATTCCAGAGAGCAGCCTAGTAATCTGCAAGAACAACCACCTAGATATACATTATCCCTTACATAATGTTTAGTTTAATCTTTATATTTTGTATTAAGTACAGAATAAGCATGTTACATAGCCTAAGTATCTGTTAAACTGAATTATTTCACCCATATTTAGACATTTTCACAACAGCTACTTGAAACGTTAAATCAGACACTTTAATTAATAAATCTTAAGCTAGTGTGTATTTAAACAGAGAAAGAAAAAGACCATTTAAAAAAACTTTTCTTTATACCTACACAGCTCTTTGATTAGTCATTACTTTCTTTTCTCTTGTTCGTCTTTATTACTCATGAACAGGCTTATCAACACTCTTCAACCCGTTTCTGTAAGAAAGATCAACAGCTCTCCTCAAAACTGGCATCAGGTGAGCAATCCTTTCAGGTCCAATAGGGGATGATGACCATATAAAATGTGATGTGCACATGAAATCCAAAGATATACTTCTAAATGTTTCTGTCTTCAGTGTTTATACCCTGGTCAAACATCTGTTTTGAGGAACCTAACAGTTCCTGGCAGATTACAGTTAGTACTTTTGACTAGAAACTACCATTTCTTGTCTTTTATACAAAAGAATGTTCAATTTAAAGGGACAGTTCACCCAAAAATGAAAAATGATTGTAAACTTTCATTAATTATTTTTTCTATTGAACTCAAAACAAGATATTTTGACATTTATAATAGGAACAAAGTAAATATTATGGAAGTCAATAGTTGTTTTTGGGGTTTTTTGCCCAACATTCTTCTGTATATCTTTAAACAAGTGGAGAAGGAGTAAATGATGTAATACTAATTTTTGGGTGAACTATTGCTTTAATATAGGTATATAGCTATAATATTAGTATAGATGGATGATAGATTGGATATTGGATGGATGGATATTGGATTGATATTGGATGGATGGATGGATGATGGATCAATGGATATTGGATATGATTGGATATGGATGTTGGAAAAAACAACCACTGACATACATAGTAGGAACAAAAAAATTCTATGGAAGTCAATGGTCGTAGTTTTTTACACCCAACATTATGGATGGATGGATGGATATTGCATGGATGGATGGATGGATATTGGATGGATGGATGGATTGATTGATTGATTGATTGATTGATTGATTGATTGATTGATTGATTGATATTGGATGGATGGATGGATGGATGGATATTGGATGGATGATGGATTGA
Source organism: Danio jaintianensis (assembly GCA_903798115.1). Taxonomy (NCBI): domain Eukaryota; kingdom Metazoa; phylum Chordata; class Actinopteri; order Cypriniformes; family Danionidae; genus Danio; species Danio jaintianensis. Next base: position 162,120 of record CAIGQV010016547.1, read on the forward strand.
TGAATATTGGATGGATGGATAGATATTGGATGGATGGATGGATATTGGATGGATGGATGGATATTGGATAGATGGATATTTGATGGATGGATGGATGTTGGATATGGATTGGATATGGATGTTTTTGGAAAATGTCCGAATATCTGATAATCTCATGTTCCGGTGCTGAAGGTGTAACTTTGGACTCAGTTATGCATACTTTCTGATTTCTTATGGATCACAGAGCAAGTCACATTCTTCCTGGTTTGGGCTTGTTTGTTGCAGCTGGAAAATATTGGTAATTTTGTCCGAGCCATTCAAGAGTATGGACTGAAGCCGCACGAAATATTTGAGGCCAACGACCTGTTTGAGAACGTCAATCACACTCAGGTCCAGAGCACGCTTATTGCACTGGCTGGAATGGTGAGTCTTATTATGCATTTTAATAAGGAAATGTTAAAAACTAACTTAATAATGAAGAGTAACTTGCTCCCTGCTGCGCATTTTGCTTATACGTGCTTCTGCTCATCTGCGTTCCTCAAATTGGTAGTTTTTAATCAGTAACTCACAGTATGTAGATTTAGAGAGATTAATGAAAACATAAATGTCTTTTCATGTTCAACTTATAAGTAATTTGTGCATGTTTGCTTTTATAATGTCAAATGATTGCACTTTACAAATATAAAATGTCAGTTCGCTTTTAGTATTTACTTATTTACTTTAATGTATTTGTCCTTGTATTTTGAAATCCAGGCAAAATCTAAAGGCTTTCATTCTAAGTATGACATCGGAGTGAAATACGCAGAGAAACAGCAGCGCAGATTTGCTCCTGAAAAACTAAAGGAGGGACGAAATATTATTGGTCTGCAGGTCAGTGGCTATTAATCAGTCACTCTTCTTTAATAAGATTTCATTTAGGGATGTATTTGCCACCGATATTATTTATTGACCGATATAGAATTTATTTAAAACTATCGACAATAATATGAAAAAGGCAAACACGGTTTATCAGTTATATGGAGTCAATGAGTTTCATGTCTTTTTGAATAATCCAACAGTTTTCTCCAAGCAAAATCATTAAATATTTGCAAAAAATAATACTTATTAGATTAGCAGATTAGCAGGTCTGATTTTTTTTTTTTATGAACAAAATATCAGATATCAGAAAGCAGCTGGTGTGCACCATGGCTCGAGCACTGACACAAAACTATTTGGACTATTTGCATTGGAAACTGACTGCACTTTAGTGAGGGAATATTTTTCTGGAGCAGCAAAATGTATTATTTACACATAGAAACAGCACTAGCTTTATTTGTTATCCAGTGAATTAGATCCAATTCATGCTCCGTAAAATTACTTTAATGCAGAAAAATCTAGCTAACACTGTATGCAATTAATCAATATTGGTACTATTAGTGCAAACCTAGTTTATTTAAAGCATTAATCATATATAAACGCTTTCACTACAGTTAATAAGTAGTGCGGTAGTTGTAAGTAGTACAATACATTAGTATTTGTAAAAAGAAATAAATTGTTTTATTCTGCAAGCATGTAATTGATTAAAGGTTTCTATCATACACTATCATACAACCGGCGCAAGGTGTGTATGGCACGATTTGTTGCTATTTTCAGACCAGCTCAACAGTAATTTTCACGTTTTGCTCCACGTTGTTTAAATAGCAAATCCATTTGCGCCACTTTGTGAACTCATGGGTGTGCCGGTCTATAAAGGAGGTGTGTTAAGGCACATTGTTGGCACGTTGCTATTTTGAGGAACTAAAATAGACCGCGCCATTGACCAACTGAAAGCTGATCTAAAGTCCAGAGCGCGTTGGTTATGAGCCTATGCAGGTCCAAACGCTTACATATTGCTTAATACACACAGGATATACAGCAAAACACAAATATCTTTACATATGAAAAAAAATTAAAGGATTAAAATGTTACAAAAATTATCTTCACTAAACCTTTTTCAGTTTTTTTATGACAATTTGCATTTGTATAATGTTATTATTATTAGTTGTATTGTTCATTATATGCATATTTATATTTGTTTGGATAAAAACAAGTTTAGATTTGTCCATCTGTCGGGTTTTGGAGATGTATGCATCACCATATGGGGCATAAGAATAGGACGTGTGTTTGGATATAACCCAGTTTTTTGACCACAGAAATAAACAGAAATAGTTTTGAAACTGTTGTGCTTAACAAACGAACGAAATTAAATATGTAGGCTAATGGATATCTTCAGTGGAGTGAGATTCCACCGTTTCCTTACTCCACGAAAGTAAAAGAGTAAAGTAAAGAGTAAAAGGAAAGTAAAGAGAAAGAGGCCGAATAGAGGAGGCTTGTTCTTTATCCTCGCGCTGCAGATGCTCTGTTTAACTGTTTTCTCGCTAGTGAATCGTTCAGTTTTTCCACTTACAAAGTCCGCCATGTAAATATCAAACTGACTCAACTGACCCTTATAGTAAATGGGAGATGAGACTCTGATTGGTTTAATGCATGTTATGCTCAAAACACACCCAGAACTCATTAAAAGAATAAGCACAACCTTGTTAGACCATGCGCCGTGGCGCAGATCGTATTTTTCTGTCCTTAAAATACCAAAAGTTCACCATGTGCTTTAGACTTAGTGCCTAGATCATTAAAATAAAGCCCATAATGCTACAAAAGGTATCCGACTCAAATGAATACCTTATAACTTTCAATAGATCCTAAAAATATATATCACATAGGCTATATCCATGTCATGTCACTGAAGAAATTATGCTGAAAATTCAGCTTTGCACAACAGAAATGAATACATTTTTTTGTATAATAAACTTGTATTTTATAAAATTATATAATAAAATTGTATATGCAGTATTTTATTCCTGATTAAGTAAATGTAGCTTAAATGAGCAGAAAAGGCTTCAAAAACATCAAAAATGATTTACCGATCCCAGTCTTGATAGTGTATATATTATTTATATATATTTAATTTCTATTTAGCAGCAGGACATTCTGTATCTATATATTATTGACCATTTTCTTGCATTTTCAGATGGGAACCAATAAGTTTGCCAGTCAAAAAGGCATGACATCTTACGGCACAAGGCGTCACCTATACGACCCTAAGACCGGTATGGAAAATCCTCTGGATCAATCAACAATCAGCCTGCAGATGGGCACCAACAAAGGAGCCAGTCAGGTACTAGAGAGAAACATTTTAGATTTTTTCAGTTTTATAATAAACGCTTTAAAATTCCTAATACCATGCATAAATTATTTCTCTCCCTCTTTTTTCTATCAGGCTGGTATGACGGCTCCAGGCACCAAGCGGCAGATCTTCGAGAAGAAGCTGGACATGGAGATGTGCGACACCTCTATCGTCTCGCTGCAGATGGGAACCAACAAGGTGGCTTCCCAGACCGGGATGACGGTGTACGGCCTGCCGCGTCAGGTGTACGACAGCAAGTACTGCTCCAGCGCCAATGAATACATCAACAATGGCCAGGACTCAGAGATGGATGGATATCAGTACTCCGACTAGGATGAACAGCCGGCACACTGCTTTAAAAAAAAAGAAGAAAAAAATCACCTGCACTTTCTTTTGATATTCCAGATTCATGTCGACAAGTAGGACCAGCTTTAAATGTTTACCGACATCACAGCCACCGATCAAAGCTGCAGACTTCAGTGACTGACCGGTCCTAGAAAACAAAATTAGGAGGAATTTCTTTACTTTTTTTTAAATGGAACATTCCATTTTTGGGGGAGTTAAACAGTAACACTTTGCAATAACAGTACATGAATAATGATGTATTAATATGTAAACTGAACTTTACTTTGGGTGGCGTGGTGGCGCAGTGGGTAATGCTGTCACCTCACAGCAAGAAGGTTGCTGGTTCGAGCCTCGGCTGGGTCAGTTGGCATTTCTGTGTGGAGTTTGCATGTTCTCCCCATGTTGGCGTGGGTTTCCTCCGGGTGCTCCGGTTTCCACCACAGTCCAAAGACATGCACTATAGGTGAATTGGGTAAGCTAAATTGTCTGTAGTGTATGGGAGTGTATGGGTGTTTCCCAGTGATGGGTTGCAGCTGGAAGGGCATCCGCTGCGTAAAACATATGCTGGATAATTTGGTGGTTCATTCCGCTGTGGCGAGCCCAGATTAATTAAGGGACTAAGCCGAAAAGAAAATGAATGAATGAATGAATGAAACATTACTTTATTAAGAATTAATGATGAGTTAAGGTGTGCGCTAATCATGAACTAACTTTAACTACAACATGAGTCACAAGTGCTCATGTGTGAATAACGGCTACCTTAAATACTTGTTAGTACATGTTGCTAATTAATGTATTAATTAACATTTGAGTTTAAGCTAAGTGTAACCAACATGAGCTCATGAGCTGTTAATGTATAATTATGTCATGACTTTACTTGGAGGGCCACATCACAATTAAGTCATCCTTTACTGCTCATGAACTCCTGTGTTTAAACCGTTCATGTTGATGTTGCCAGAACACTTTACTATTGTTATTCAGTGTAAATACACTAGACGGATGTGCATAAGGAGTTCACGAGTAGTTAAGATTGGGTTAATGATGAAGTGCCCCTCCAAGGAAAGTCATGATATAATTTTCATGAACATATCATGAGTTCATGGTGGTTAAATTAAACATAAACTAATGTGGTATTTAATACATTAAGTAACAAACAAGGATGTGCTAACAAGTAATTAAGGTAGCCGTTATTCATACATTTTGTAGTTAAAGCTAGTTCATGATTAGCGCACACATTAACTCATCATTAATTCATAACAATGTAATGTTTATTTACATATTAATACATCATTATTCATGTACTGTTATTGTAAAGTGCTACCAGTTAAACAGTTGAGTTTTTCCATTTGCACTTTTAGCACTTTTAGCTTAGCTTAGCATAGATCATTGAATCGGATTAGACCATTTGCATTTCGCTCAATTTTCAAAAAAGAGACTGCAGCAGGCGCAGTAATGTTAAGCAGCACCTGAAAATAGTCCCCTGCTTGGTAACACAGTTAAATATCATTGCTCCTGCTGCAGCCATGACATGGCAGCAAAGTTACTTGATTATTACGCCAAAATGTGAGTATTGTTTCAATAGCCATATCAGCAGAGAAAATAGCAACTTTTCTGTCGGTCTTAGCACGCAATTTAACTACAAAAGAGTCAAGCTTTAAATAGGAAATTTATTGAATTTTTTTTTTTATGTTTTTGAGTGGGATGCTAATGGTGTAATCCGATTCAATGATTTATGCTAAGCTAAGCTAAAAGTGCTCCCGCCACACCCTGAGATTGGCTGAATGGATTCAAAAATTGTAAAACTCAAATGGTTAACTCTAAGGGAGTTATATAACCCTTTTTTTTTTTTTTTTTTTTTAAGAGTGGAGTCTTCCTTTAAACACAGCCTTTTCCTGCTTCTCACTTACGTAGATTTCCTTTTATATTTTATTACCTATTTTTGAGTGTGCAATTGTCCTCCTGCATGGCCCATTTTTTTCTTACACATGAAAAAAAATAATGCAGATGATAAATATAGATATTATTTATGATGCCTTATATAAACACTACTGGGGAAAATCTTTTCATGCTCACCAAGGCTGCGTTTCTTCGATCTTAATATAATTAACAGTAATATTGTGAAATATATTAACTGCAAATGTCTGGTTTCTATTTTAATATATTTTTAAAAATGTAATTTATTCATGTGATGGAAAACTACCACAGTCTTCAGTGTCAGGTGAACCTTCGGAAAACATTACTGTTCTTACTATATTTTTGGTCAAATAAATGCAGCCATTTTTTTTAAATATAAAAAGGAGTCTTTAAGTACTTTAAGTAGATTCGTTACACCAGAAGCTATTAGACAACTTTACATGAAAAAGCCACAGCGTACTAGCATTCTTCAAAATATCTTCTTTTGTTTTCAAAAGAAGAAAGAACCTCAAACAGGTTTGGAACAAGTAAAGGGTGAGTAAATGATTGTCATTTTGGGTGAACTATCCTTTTAACTACTGCACGTCTGGATTTTGGAAACACACCACAGCTGTTTGGTATTTAGCTGTAATTGATGAATGATTTGACATTGTTGTTTGAAAAAGTGGAAACAACATTTCCACTCTTTAAGTGAATTAATGCCTTAACACGTAAGACAGGACAACATTCTGGACATCAAGACTTTAATAACACCTACCGTAAGTTTCAACCTTGCTCCAACACTTCTGCCTGTATTATGCAGTGAATCTGAAGGCGTTGAATATCTGGTTTAAACTGTGTTAAACAATCCCAAAATCTAATGTTGATTCACTGACAGGAAGACTTTTTTTGTTTGGGAATGTTAACCCAGGAGTAGCCTGGTTTTTAATAATTATCGTTTCTATTATAATTTGTGGCTTTAACGATATGCGAGCTGACATGTGTCACTTAGCAACTTGACAGATAGCACAATCGCTTAATAGCACAATAGCTTAGCACAATAGCAACTGACCCAACCGGGACTCAAACCAGCGACCTTCTTGCTGCGAGGCAACTGTGCTAACCACAGAACCACCGTGCCAACCCTCCTTAATACAGTGTTGGATAAATCAATTCAAGTTGTATCAGCGCAATATATGAAAACAACCACTAGGTGACACTGTAGAAACGGGTTTCGAAGCCTCGACACATTTGCTTTATGGATTTCAGTGTTTCACGAAGGCTCGCTCGGCCCATCACTACAAAGTTGTCAGTTTTAAGCACTTCGGTGTTTGGAGCAACACTTTAATATGGTGGACGTAATTGTTTCGCTCCGAAGTGCCCTCCATAGTGTACTATATCCTGTTTGGAACGCACCGCATGCCTATTCACTTGCTTTTGAACGACTCGTCTGAATGAATGATTCAGTGGACCACTCACAGCAAGCAAGTTGCAGCCACATGCAGGCGGTTTATTGTCATTTTGTTGAATGATGGGCCTTAAAAACACATTCAGCAAACATATGTTCAGTCAATATCGCACATCCCTGTCCTGGGATTGTTCTTGATCTGCCGTACACAATGAGCATGCATAGTTTTCATTACTAAAGAGAAGAATGGTTAGTTAAAAAAATTAATTAATTAATAAAATTAAATAAATATATATATATATATATATATATATATATATATATATATATATA
>CAIGQV010016547.1:175626-185911 GCA_903798115.1 Danio jaintianensis
TAAAATTCAACTAAAAGCATTCAGCATCTAAAACTAGAGTAAAATTCGTGTAAAATACATTCCTGACCACAACGGATTACGTTAAACCACGCTTACTGAGCATTTCGTCTAAAAACCGACAAAATAAACGGATTAACGTCAAAGATTCTCGTTAAAACTGTCTTTCTAGCTGGAATGTTTCTTCTTAGTCGGCAGTAATTTTATTTATTTCATGGTGTCGTGTTATTTGGAGGTCTTAACAACACATGGATAGAAAAAAACAAACAAACGCACAGTTGATGCAAACATAATGCGAACTAATCCGTGCTAAAGCACTCTCTGGCACATACACGAGCTCTTTAACGTTTAAATACGCATTATACATAAGGTGAAGAACAAATCTCTTACCAAACTGCAAAATATCACGAAGCGGCTCGGAGAAAAACACGCACAGCCTGCAGAGAATAAACAAAGGATTCACTTCCGCTCGGTCAAATGCGCCTTCAGTTTAAAACAGCGCTCTCTAATGGCAAACAACAAAACACAACATGGAGAGCAAACGATACATCCTTTCGTTTTTTCCTTCCTTTTTTTATTAACCGTTTATATGTACTTTTTATTGCGAGTTACAAATATAACAATAATTAGACATTCCACACGACCACAAGGACAACAATATCCATACATAATTTGAGCGAAATGCTTTGTGTTCAATTTAATCATTCATTCACTTTCTTCTCTGCTTAGTCCCTTTATTAATCAGGGGTCGCCACAGCGGAATGAACCGTCAGCTATTCCAGCATATGTTTTACACAGCGGATGCCCTTCCAGCCGCAACCCATCACTGGGAAACACTCTCATACACTCATACTCATACACTCTCATTCACACACATACACTACGGACAATTTAGCAATTTACCCAGTTCACCTATAGCGCATGTCTTTGGACTTGTAAGGGAAACCGGACCCCCGGAGGAAACCCACCCGGACACGGGGAGAACATTCAAACTCCACACAGAAATGCCAACTGACCCAGCCGAGGCTCGAACCTAGCGACTCTTCGCGCCGCCCATTTTAATTATTTTCAAATAGTAAATTAGTTTCCCTTTATCCTGGTATTATTGCTATTTAATTTATTATTATTATTATTATTATTATTATTATTATTATTATTATTATTATTATTATTATTATTATTATTATTATTATTAAGTCGGATAATTTCTTAAGTACGGAAATATTAAAGCTATATTACATTTTTGGACTTTGATATTCGTACTTTCGTAATAATAACTTTAATAAATAATGTTGCATATAATGCTGAGAATAAAAAGTTGATCCTCAATTAATCTGGAAGCACGTTTTAACACTTTTAAAATGATTCTTTATATATTTATGTACCAAAAAACCTTATCAGGCCAATTTAGAACAAGAATGACACATTAAAAAAAAGTTTAAATCACTGGCAAGAGCATTTCAATGTACTTTACTCGTATGTAACAATAATACAATAACTTAAATAATTGTGTATTGCATATTGTGTTGTAATGCACATTCATTTATATTGTGTTGTTGTTGTGTTGTGTGTGTGTGTGTGTGTGTGTGTGTGTGTTTGTGTGCGTGTGTGTGTGTGTGTGTGTATGTGTGTGTGTATAGCTGTTTCATGTTATGTAAATAAAGTAAATAATTTAATATTATATTTACACAATGAAAACACAAACCCTTCTAAATCTTGACCTATAAAATCCTAAAACAACAATAATGTTATTGTGTAGTACAAATATTAATACATTTTAGTAACTTCAATAAAGCTGCAAAACTGGAGCAATATCCTTTCGTCAAAGTCCTCTTAAAACCATTAAAAGCCAATGAACAATTCCGGAAAAAAAACTAAAAACATTTTTGTCGCTTAATATGTAGCTAAACGTCTGAAAACACTAATAAAATGAATTTGCTACATAAACATACAATTGCTAAAATTAAGAATTTAAATGAAAAAAAAAAAAACATATATATATATAAATATTTAAATAAATACTTTAATACCATATACATAATACTAAAATAGCATTCCGTGATATAGTGTTGTATTTTAATGTTATAATGTAAAACAGTGTATAAGACTTACAGCTTCTTGCATCGTGATTGGTTCGTTTTCGTTTATATGTTTGGATAATAGAATGTGATTGGATGTTGAGGTCACGAGGGCGGGACTAACACGGTAGGCGTGAAATCGTGCGACAGGAGCAACAGAGCATTCGGGCTGAAGAAGACAAGTAACAGGATTCACCGAAACTGATCACACAAAACCAAGCGTTGAGAGACTGAAAAAGCGGGTATGTATTTTCTATAAACCGACAGAATTTACAGTTAGAAGGAAATTGCTTAAGTGTGTCATGCTTGCGTAAGTAACAGAAATTTCGTGAGCGACCATTACGGAAGTCTTGAAACGCGGTGCTGTAATTTTATTATTATCAGGATATAAAGTAAGCTGATGCAAAAATATATTAATGAATCAAAAAACATAAGCGGTCAGGATCTTAGGTGAGGTTTATGAACGCAAAAACACTTTCTCTATATTGAATTTGTATGTTGCTCTCATTTTATCAACATCAGTCCATGCCCAAAACTCCTCTTATCTACACTGACAGACTTTATATGCGTGTGCGTTCATTATGCATGTTATATATTGACTGTGAATTGTTATGCACTATGCAGCTAGGAAGGCATTCATGCATCTCTCAATTCAATTCAGTTCAAAAGCGCTTTATTGGCATGACTTGTCAAGTATTGGCAAAGCATTGCATATTACATAAACAATGAAAAAAATCGATTATTGAATATTATAAAAATCTAGTGATTAAACAATACATGTATACGTACAGAAAAGAGAAAAACACACAATTAGAATTTTGATAAATGCATTCAGAAATAAGAAAGAAAGAAGACTGATATGAATATTTAAAAGAGAAATTTAATGAAAGAGAAAAAATATATATTATTAAAATATAACAAAACAAAATGTTTCGGACTAATTTTGTCTCCTGGCTGACTTTCTGTGTTTATGATCGGATAATACATTCAGTACTTTGCTGCTGTTGATGCTCTTACTGATAATAATGCTTCTCTCTCTCTCTCTTACAAAGACAGATTTAGTATAAGACCAATTATCAAGCTAAATTGATTTTTTTAAGGGTTTATAAAAGCAAGAATAAGAAATTATTTTCTTTTTTACTTACTGATAAAGGATGGCAAGTTTGAAGGCATTTTGAGTATAACAAATTGTTGTGTTGGTTTGAAAATATTTATTTTGATGAGAACATTGCTTTCTTTTCTCAATGATTTTTTGTATTTTTTTTTAGTTTGTATTAAATGTGCTTTAATAAAAAAAAAAAAATCATTAATCTCCCTCTCTCTCATTGTTGGTCAAACTAAATGATCAAATTGGAAACTCATGGAATGGCTATTGAAAAGGAAATTATAGAGATTTTGTTAAAATGTGTGTGTGTGTGTATATATATATGTATATATATATATATATATATATGTATGTATATATGTGTATATATATATGTATATATATGTATATATGTGTATATATATATGTGTATATATGTATATATGTGTATATATGTGTATATATGTATATATGTGTATATATGTGTGTGTATATATGTATATATATGTATATATGTGTGTGTATATATATATATATATGTATATATGTGTGTATATGTATATATATATATATATATATATGTATATGAGCAATATCACACGAGTAGCAGTGCGATGTGGCTGTATATCGGCAATGGTGGGAGGCGTGGGTTAGCTCGAGGCTGCAGGCCGAGTGCCTTAGTGTCCCACCGGTGACGATATACAGCCATATCGCACTGCTACTCGTGTGATATTGCATTTATACAACAGTTCAACGGCATAATCGTGTGTATAAAAAACAAAATCAAACACGGAGAGTCTCAAAAACCCTTTTGTACAAGGAACTACTTTTTTCTGCCACTCATTCATATCTGCAGCTGACGTCAGAACAGCAGAAGCCGTTGCTACTTCACTAACGTCACTTTAGAGCTAGTATTTGAATGATTCTCTAGCGTAATATCTAAAGTGATGACAAAACAGGTGATTTTGCTGACATTTTAAGATTATAAGGCAGAACGGCATGAAATGCCATCAGTCTACAGAGATTTCCCAGTATTTCTCTGTTGCAATTGGGAGATCACAATAATTAACCCAGAAAAAGCCAAAGCAAAGCAAACACTAGCAGTTCCTGTGGTATAAATACAGCACTCCAAAATACAAAAGAGAGAGATCAACTTAAAATGTCACTTACCTGTTCTGTAATGATTTGTTCAGCTGTAGTTTGAAACGTACGCTGAAAAAATGCTCTTTTTCTCCCCTAAGGACTTATTATGCGGTCTCTGTCGCCATTTTGTGGCGGAATGTCAACCGTCTTTGCTCTGCTCGGTATGGCAGGCTGGCCACAAACGCTCTGAATTTAAAATTATTAATATTTAAAATAGGCACTGTCCATATAAATAAGCTGCATAGTTGCAATCTAAACAACTACCTTCTCGCCTAAAAAAGCCTCAAAAGTATATCAAAAGCCTTAATATATGTTATGGGCAGAGTAATACACAAGGGTGAAGAGGCTGTACGAGTGCTGATATTACTTTAATATCTCATGGCTATCAGCCAATCAGATTCGAGAACCAGACAGAACTGTTGTGTGTGTGTATATATATATATATATATATATATATATATATATATATATATATATAGACATGGTTAAATGCAGGATCAGAATAGAATATACATTTTATCAACTTACAAGGAATTAACTTTAATTTAAATGGTGCGTGAAGGAAGCTTTGTGTATGCTATGTGAAAAGGAGATGTTAGCGATATTTTGTAATAGCTCCACTTTGCTCTCTGAGGTTTTAATCTTAATTAAATTGTTTCTCTCTCTCTCTCTCTCTCTCTCTCTTGCTCTCTCTCTCTCTCTATTTATATAATTTCAGAAAGATAATTATGGCTACTGAGGGAGATCCGACGGACTTTGTGAAAGTTCTTCATCTGCTGGTGATTTCCTTCACTTGGGGAATGCAGGTGTGGGTGTCTTTCATAGCAGGTAAACAAATGTGTATGAAAACAAACAAAAAAACACTTTCAATACATGTCATGTAGCCCTAATTCTGTTTTTGTCTTTCTCAGGTTTTGTGTTGATTTCTCAGGTGTCCATGCACACATTCGGTCTTGTGCAAAGCAAGTTATTCCCAGTTTATTTCTACTGTCTGCTGGGGGGCAATGCAGTCAGCCTCGCCGTATACGCTGTGTATCACCCTAGAGAACTGCTGGACTGGCATGAGGGCATTCAGGTGACAGATTCACACTTTGTGCATTTTGAATGATTCATTGTTTTTGGGCTGCACAGTTTTGGGAGGGGAAAAAAAAGCTTCCATTGCATTCTAGAAATAAACTATTTAAGATATATAGGATGTTTTACCTGATGACTTCAATAACTCTATTATAAGGAAATAGTCTAGCTGATTGGGAAGTCAGTCTGTATATAAACAAAACAAAAAAAAAAGTCAAAAAATTGCTTCTTACTTTAAAGACTGAAATCCTTTTAATGCATAATGATTTTGAAAAAGCTGACATGACAATATATGCAGTCAAGCCCAAAATTATGAATATCCAAAATTATTCATAACATCATTCATATTCATTCATTCATTCTTTTTTTTTTCGGCTTAGTCCCTTTATTAATCTGTGGTCGCCACAGCGGAATGAACTACCAACTTATCTAGCATATGTTTTACACAGCGGATGCCCTTCCAGCTGCAACCCATCACTGGGAAACATCCATAGACACTCATTCACACACACATACACTACGGACAATTCTGCTTACCCAGTTCACCTATAGCACATGTCTTTGGACTTGTGGGGGAAACCGGAGCACCCGGAGGAAACCCACGCGAACATGGGGAGAACATGCAAACTCCACACAGAAATGCCAACTGGCCCAGCCGGGACTCGCATCAGTGCCCTTCTTGCTGTGAGGCGACAGTGCTAACCATTAAGCCACCGTTCCGCCCTAAATACTTCATAATTATTTAAAATGATTCATTCTGACTTTAAATTACTTTTATTCAACCAGCAAGTTTGTTTGCTTTTTCTGATCAGAAATATGCCACAGGCTTCTCCCAAAATATAATAAGATGATGTACAAGAGGCATCATTGTGGAAAAATAATATTTCTCAAATTTTATTTACATTTGAACAAAAACTTTAAGTCAGAATTTGCCTGGGGAATGTATAATTCGGGCTTGAGTCTATATATTGCAGTATACCACATGCTGAATGTTTTGAAAGATGGAATCATTCTAACATGGGTGTAGTGATTTTGTTAGGGAATTTCGCTACATAAATAAAAATTAATAATAAAGCATTTTAATGGCAAAAGCTTCCCACCAAGCAATTCTGTGTTTATTAGACGTCTACTAGATGTCTAAACATAGATGCCTTGGCTAAAACAAGGCGAAATATAGGCTAGCAGTGAAAATCTAATAGATAGACTAGTCATCAAATACACAGGAATGAACGACTACACATGTGAAGTCTAATCTGTTTATTTGATGACTATATAGTGCAGTTACATGGTTTACTAAGACCAACGGAAAATGAAAAGTTGCTATTTTCTAGGCTGATAAACAGTAGATAGGAACTATATTCACATTCTGGCCTAATAATCAAGGAACTTTGCTGATGTACCATGACATTACGCAGTGCTGTTAGCTAGGTGGGGACTATTTTCAGGTGCTGCATAATATAATTGCATTTTCCATTGGTCCTCATACACGATGTAGCTACAGAAGAGTCAAGCTTTAAATAGGAAAATTAACGAAACTCCTTTTAAAAAAATTTTGAGACGCTAATGGTCTAATTCAATGATCTATGCTAAGCTAAGCTAAAACCGCCAGAGCCTGAGATTGGCTGAATGGATAAAAAAATGGTAAAGCTCAACTGTTTAACTCTAGGGGAGTTGTAAAATGAGTCTGTTTCCAAAAAAAAAGTGTCAAAAAAATGACATTGATATTATTGTTCTGTGATAATGACAGCTGTTTGCGTAGCTTCTCAATCAACTACGGCTCTGTGTAGTGTGAAAATATCACATTTAATAACATTTTTTACTCCACACTCGCTTCATAATTTCAGTCGAGTGTTTGAAATGAACCCTTCTGTGAGATGATTCTGTAGTTGTGTGATTATTAGTCACGCTAAATCAATGAAATAAATTTCCTGTCTATAATGCAACTCTATGGGGATTTCCTGGGCTTCTTCTTTGTGGGTGTTTGTAGTTTCTGCACGAGAGCGCCCTCTGGCCTCTGGTGGACATTTACTACAGATCAAACTACACTGTAAAAAATGCTGGGTTCCACACAAATCCTTCAAGTTGTCCCAACACAAATCGATTAAGTTAACATCATAGTTTTTACAAATTTAAGTGGATTGAACTTAAAACAATTTCTGTCCCCAAAAAACTTGATAACTGTGTTGATAACTCATTTTAAATAAGTAGTTTGAACTTCCCTGACAAGATGTGCATGAGAATGCTCAATCACGTTCGTGCTTTCATTTCAATCCATCGCCCAGCCTTAACTCTGAATGTGTTCTCCAATGTTTGTATTTTCCTCAACAGATGAGCCTGTTTTTTGTGGCTGTGATTATGGCCGGTCTGAACGCGCAGTGGTTTGGTCCGTCTGCCACAGAGAATATGCTGGTCATGCAGGAGATTGAGAAGGAGCATGGTCTGGGAAATCAGGTGGGCATGAGCTCCAGCAGGGAAGGATACACCAAACTGCGTGAACAGGACCCCAAATACAAGGAGCACAGAAGTACCTTCTACCGCTACCATGGTCTGTCCAATCTCTGCAACCTCATAGGCTTTTCCTGCATTACCGTCAATCTCATCTACCTGGCCCTCAATTTGGGAACTATATGAGTACAGACAGACAGATATTTTTCAAGATGATTCATTGTCTGTTTTCTACTGTCTAGTTTTGTAAGTATAACAATAAGGTTTCTAGTTTTTATATCCAAACACCAGGGATGATGACTATCACAGTAATGATTCCTATAAGGGAGAGTTCATCCAAACATGAAAATTCTGTCATTAAAATAATCACTATATACTTGTTTCAAACCAGTTTGAGTTTCTTTCTTCTGTTGAACACAAAAGGAGATATTTTGAAGAAAGTTGAAAAACTGGTAACCATTGACTTCCATAGTATTTGATACTATGGAAGTCAATGGTTACAGGTTTTCAGCTTTCTTCAAAATATCTCCTTCGTGTTCAACAGAAGATAAAAATTTATAAAGCTGGGGTGTCCAAATTCGATCCTGGAGGGCCGGTGTCCTGCATAGTTTGGACACCCCAGCTTTATAAATTTTTTTCTTCTGTTTATACCCCTGGTATAAAGGTTTAAAACCACCTCAGGGTGAGTAATTAGTGAGTAAATTAATATTTCTGGGTAAAGTATCCCTTTACGTTCTATCAGCTGATATAAATGTATATGAATAGCCACATCATAACTGCACATGTAAATTAAAAATCTTTGGAATCATTTTTAGTAATTTTTTATTTAACTGATTAATGATAATAACATTAAATCAGAATCCTGCTTTAAGAAGCTCCAGTATGTTAGTTGTTATAGTTATCATTCCTGGTGTGAACTGGCCTTGAAACACCCACATTCAGACACCTTAAAATGAGCCAAAAGTGAACATTGTGAAAAACGAGCCTATTTTGTATTTACACTGCCTCTAAAAGTGAACTCCGATTTCATTGTTCATTTTGTTTAAAGGGATAGTTCACCCAAAAATGAAAATTCTGTCATCATTTACTTGCCCTTTACATGTTTCAAACCTTTGAGTATCTTTATTCTGTTAAACACAAGAGAAGAAAATTTGTAAACTTGTAACTATTGACTTGCATAGTGTTTGTTGTTTCTACTATGGATGTCAATGGTTACTGTTTTTTCAACTTTCTTCAAAATATCTCCTTTTGTGTACAACAGAAGATATAAACATATAAAGGTTTGAAAACCCTTGAGGATGAGTAAATAGTGAGTAAATTTAAATTTGTGGGTAGACAGTTGATCTAAATGTATATGAATAGCCACATTGTAACTATAACTGCACATGTAAATTATATCTTTGGAATCATTTTCAGTCATTTTTGTATCTAACCGATGAATGATAATAACATTAGCAGCCAGTCATAATCCTGCTTTAAGAAGCTCCAGCATTTAAAGCTTCAGACCACTGAATTGCAGCTCATTCATATTAAACAATGTTATTATTGTACATTGATGTGGATGCTAATGTAGTTATTGTTATAGTTATCATTCCTGGTGTGAACTGGCCTTGAAACACCCACATTCAGACACCTTAAAATAAGCCAAAAGTGAACATTGTGAAAAACGAGCCTGATTTTGTGTTTACACTGCCTCTAAAAGTGAACTCCGATTTCATTGTTCATTTTATTTAAATGGATAGTTCACCCAAAAATGAAAATTCTGTCATCATTTACTCTCCCTTTACGAGTTTCCTTGTTCTGTTGAACACAAGAGAAGAAAATTAGAATAATGTTGAAAATCTATTGACTTTCATTGGATTTTTTTCCTGCTATGGAAGTCAATGGTTACAGGTTTTCAACATCATTCTTCAAAATATCTCCTTTTGTGTTCAACGGAAGAAACTCAAAGATTTGGAACCACTTGTAGGTGAGTAAATGTACATTTTTAGGTGAACTATCCATTTAGGCATGGTACATAGACACTAGAATATTATATTGGTTATGATGACGTATAACTTGTACAATAAAATGTAGTATTATAAAATAAATTGAAACCATTGCAGATGTAAAAAGTTTAGCCTGCATCTTTGCATTAAACTGAAGTTTGCTTTTGAAAATATATTATTTTTATATGACCCTTGTACTCTCTTTTGTCTAAAACTAAAGCTAAAGTGGTTAATCTTCAGTTCTGTCAGTAGGTGGCAGCATTACCTTTGTACTCATCAGACTTTAACAGTCATAAATTTAATGAAAGGTAATATGTGGAGTTAAAGGGATAGTTAATCTATCCATCATTTACTCATCCTTATTGTTCAAACCAGTTTTCATTTCTTTATTCTGTTGACAGGGTGTCTGTGGTGTTTAACAGTAATTAAACAGAGTATTATTCATATTATTTATTAATTTGCCCATTAATTTGTAT
>CAIGQV010016547.1:185921-221514 GCA_903798115.1 Danio jaintianensis
ACAGAGTATTATTCATATTATTTATTAATTTGCCCATTAATTTGTATTATATTAATGTTTACCTCTACCTCAACACTAAGCCCAACCATCAC
The DNA here is from genome assembly GCA_903798115.1 of Danio jaintianensis. Classification (NCBI taxonomy): domain Eukaryota; kingdom Metazoa; phylum Chordata; class Actinopteri; order Cypriniformes; family Danionidae; genus Danio; species Danio jaintianensis. Next base: position 186,014 of record CAIGQV010016547.1, read on the forward strand.
AGTAAAGTAAAAGCCGTAATCATTTCATATTATTTATTAAATTACACATTAATTATATTTATTAACATCTACCCCTTCCCCAACCCTAAACCTACCCCTCACAGTAATGTAAAATTATGAATTATTGTTGTACAGTGTCACAAAAATCATGCTATATTGATGCGAGTATCCGCAGCTGTATCCCTTATAGACTATATCCTAAAATGGCTTAAATTTTAGGCCTTAAAGTCTTAAATTCACTGAAATATTGTCTTGTTGGTCTTAAATAATTTTAAATGGGTCTTAATTTTCTTTTGTTAATGTAAAGCTACCCAATCGATCAAGCACACATCCAATTACCAACAATACATCTCAATAAAACTTTTAAACTCTATTTATAAACTCTATTTATAACTAATATTGTAACAGTCTGTTGTGCATACATTTAAAACATTTGAGGGGTTTTTTAAGTTGTTGAAATAATGTGTGTAAATAAGGTATACAACTAGTCTGCTTGTTTTGACACTTTATTTAAAATATGTGGCTAAGAAATAACTAATTATAATTAGTTTTTTTTAAGGGACAAGTAAAAACAAAATTCTGCTGGGCCATTAAAAAATCCTTAGTGTTTAGTCCTATACACAGATACGTCTGAAATTTTATTCTTAATGGTCTTAAAAAGGTCTTAAAAAGTCTTACATTTGACTTGATTAAACCTGCAGAAACCCTGGATGAACACAAAAGAAGATATTTTGAAGAAAGCTGAAAACTTGTAAAATTCATTGTAGGAAAAACAAATACTATGGAAGTCAGTGGTTACAGGTTTTTAACATTCTTCAAAATATCTCTTGTGTTCAACAGAAGAAAGAAACCACAGCTGGTTTTGAACAAGTGAAGGGTGTTTCAAAAAAATTCATGCTCAATTAAATAATATTATTATGGATGTTCACAGTATTTTCTCCCTACTTTAATATGTTTCAAAGTGGGTAATTGCACTGAATTGTTTATAATAAACAGAAAATGTATGTAAACCAGTGATAATATAGCTGTTTATGATTGCTTAATGTTGTTTTTATTATTATTATTATTATTATTATTATTAATCTTATTATTTGTTGGTTAGGTACATTATTATGATTCCTGCCTTTACACTTCAGCGTGAACAATACATGTATTACACCAGTAGAGGGCTGTTTGTAGAAATTAGTGGACCAATAGGCTTGTCAATGATTAAATGGTTTACATTTCCTGTAAACGGAAAGACACTAAAATGGCAATCAAATGCTAACTTTGAAGAAGCAACATTGTAAACGAACCTTTGATCCAGTTTGTAAAATATTATGTTTGAACAGCAGGGTAAGTTTCCTGTTGTCAGTGTGGACATTATGTGTGTGTTTGTGCCTTTTGGGAATTTGTGCCATTGAACAATCATTGTGTTCAGCTAAAGAAATGTCAGATACTTCTTATGTCTTTAAATCAGTACATCTTCAGCTGATGTTGAGTTTCTGCAACAAAAATAAAAACACAATTTGAGTAGTCTGAAAGATCTACACAAAGATCTAGCATGCTTTGTTTTCATTTGCGTTTACTGTTGCTGTGTCACATTGCTTACAATTGTCTGTACAGCATCTTATTTATCATTAACTACACAATCTTAGTTAGAACTGACAAAATATCCAAGATCTTTGCGAACCTGAATATCTGTCAGTCTTACATAAAAAAAAAAAAGAGAAAGAAAGAGGTGCAACTTTTTGTGCATAATTTTTGTCTTATTTACTAGCTAGTCTTGATTTGTATTTCAAGAACGCCATGATTTTGCCATTTACGATGCAATCCTGGATTAACATCTATGTTGATCCTGGAACATCCTTTTTGTTCGAAAATGTAATCCATACCTATTCCCTACCCCTAAACCCAACCATAACTGATTAAAAATGATTTCCAAAATCAGAGGGGAATAATAGTTGGATAACAATCATGTAGAAGTGCATAAACCTAACCGTAAGCCTAAACTTAGCATAAACGGTAAACTTATCCCTTAATTCTGATTGGCTGATTGGAATGTTGTTCCAGGATCAACATAGATGTTAATCCAGAAACATGTGCTACTTGGTGAAATCAGGTTGGCAGTGTTTCAATTGTTGATATTTTAATTGAATTGTCCTCACTAAAGGAAATTGCATTTTGGGAAATTAAGCATTTTATTCCCTTCCAATCTCTTGTATTCAAAATATATAAAGACTACACACAAAAGATAGAGAATTTATACAATTCAGAAATAATGTGATATTAGTCAGCATTTTACCAAACAACCAAGGTACTTCATCAAAAACATTTTATGTTGTGTATAAGAGTGATTAAAAATAGCGAACAGCAATGATTGTAGCATGAAGAAAGATTACAGCTCAAACATGCTAAAGGTTACAGCGGTCAAAAATGAGTAAAGACCTCTTTGAATGACTTCAATGATTTCATCAATTCTCTCTCTCTCTCTTCTTTGCTGTGATCTTGACAATCTCTTCAATAGTTCACTGTTGGGGTATATGCACAAGGACTTTTAATTTTAGTCAGCCAACCCGAGGGCTTCCGGTGAATTGTCATCCCATACAAAATCGTCACGTTTAATATCTTATTTCTTTTCAAAACCAGCAATCTTCACTGCCTGGCTGAGATACGATATAAAGTGAGTCTCAGACCAAATAAGAAGCACTGCATTAAATTAAAATGTTCCATGCCATGTCTTTAAAATATGGAAATTAATTTTACCCCAGTATTTTCAATGGAGTTTCAGCGCTAGCCTGTTGCTAATGACGGCGATGGGGTTTACACGGTCTTTCGTCTCTTTTTACGCTTTAACAGTCAAATGGATGCTAAAGTGGGCGACGCGGGGGCGCAGTGGGTAGCACGTTCGCCTCACAGCAAGAAGGTCGCTGGTTCGAGCCTCGGCTGGGTCAGTTGGCATTTCTGTGTGGAGTTTGCATGTTCTCCCCGTGTTCACGTGGGTTTCCTCCGGGTGCTCCGGTTTCCCCCACAAGTCCAAAGACATGTGGTATAGGTGAATTGGGTAAGCTAAAATTGTCCGTAGTGTATGTGTGTGAATGGGTGTGTATGGATGTTTCCCAGAGATGGGTTGCGGCTGGAAGGGCATCCGCTGCGTAAAACATATGCTGGATAAGTTGGCGGTTCATCCCGCTGTGGCGACCCCAGATTAATAAAGGGACTAAGCCGAAAAGAAAATGAATGAATGAATGGATGCTAAAGTCTGTTTAACGGATTATATTTGAATGACATTACAACATCGATGCTGTAAAAGGAACTTTATGAAATTGAAAATAGTCACATAAACCTTTCACCAGAAGTTCATCATTGGCTGAAAAACACTAGCTGTGCATATAGCCCATTGTAGTGGGTTGATTAATCATATCTTTGTCACCAAGGATTTCCAGTTAGGTTCAGTTCAGGACTCTGGGCTGGCCATTTCATTTTTTTTAGCTTCAATAAACTGCTTTAGTGGCTGCACGGTGGCGCAGTGGGTAGCACGTTCGCCTCACAACAAGAAGGTCGCTGGTTCAAGCTTCGGCTGGGTCAGTTGGCGTTTCTGTGTGGAGTTTGCATGTTCTCCCCGTGTTCGTGTGGGTTTCCTCTGGGTGCTCCGGTTTCCCCCACAAGTCCAAAGACATGCGGTACAGGTGAATTGGGTAAGCTAAATTGTCCGTAGTGTATGTGTGTGAATGAGTGTGTATGAATGTTTCCCAGTGATGGGTTGCAGCTGGAAGGGCATCCACTGCGTAAAACATATGCTGGATAAGTTGGCGGTTCATTCCGCTGTGGCGACCCCAGATTAATAAAGGGACTAAGCCGAAAAGAAAATGAATGAATGAAACTGCTTTAGCCCATTTTGCTCTGTGACAGGGCTCAGTAGCTATATTTCCATCCAGTGATGCAAATTAGACTAATGTGCAAAGCTGGAATATTGCATAAAACATTTGAGAGTAAAGCTCCATCCAATGTGTCAAAGAGAACAGAATCGCCACTTCGTGATAAACTGGTGCCAAATATCAAAAAGAAAAGTGGAATTTGCTGCAGCTGGAGAATATATAATAATAGAAATTGCTTTTAGAGGCATGAGACCACTCTTTGGGAGTGCAGCCCCTCTAGACAGTTCTGGAGGTAATAATACAGAACCACTTTGTAGACTAACTTTGGCTTGGGCATTTTGAAATGTCCAAAGCAACATTTCAGATCTTGTGCAATGTGGTCATTCCACTTGTTTGTACATTAATGCTGTCCTGTCATACCCTTTTTTGTTATCATTATCATATCATCTATAAAAAATAAAAAAAATAAAAATCATAGTTCATGCACATTTTTTCCTATCAGATAAAAGGCTTGTTGTGTACCCAGTTGTGTACATAAATTTTTTTGCGATATGCAAAAGCAATATTACAAAATGCACATAAAAAATTAGTCGATTGAAACAGCTAATGTCCTGCAGGAAAATTGCTGCTGATTGGGTGATAAGCAGGAAGGAGCTTCTGATGAACATTTGCGTTCACTTTGACAAATAGATGTAGAGACCCAACTCCTGCTGCAGAAAACTTCCTTCAAACCAATATTCAGTCCATGTTTTCTTGATTTCTCTTTGCACTGTTTAGAGAATCAATTGGAGAATATATAATAATTGAATAATATTTATTTATAATAATAGATAATCGTTTTTCAGTCAATTCCAGCTGTGTTGAACCAATTGCTTATTGAGATTGTCCACGTAATGTAGTACATTTGTCTTTTGGGAATTCATTCATTCATTTTCCTGCGGCTTAGTCTTTATTTCAGGGGTTGCCACAGCGGAATGAACTGCCAACTATTCCGGCATATGTTTTACACAGCAGATGCCCTTTCAGCTGCAACTCAATACTGGGAAATACCCATACACTCTCACATTCACACACTAAGGCCAATTAACCTTATTCAATTCACCTATAGCGCATGTCTTTGGACTGTGGGGGAAACTGGAGCACCTGGCGGAAACCCACGCCAACACGGGGAGAACATGCAAACTCCACACAGAAATGCCAACTGGCACAGTGGGACTCAAACCAGCGACCTTCTTGCTGAGAGGCGACAGTGCTAACCACTGAGCCAACGTACCCCCCTCTTTAGGGAATGACAAGTCTTTTTTTAGGGGACTTGAATGAGTTTGTAACTTGTTAAGATGTAATATTCTAGAAATCACAGATTTAGAATGACTACTCCCTTTGGTCTTCAGCTGGACAACTTACTGTTTTAGACACTATGCAATTCACCATCTTGCGAAATCAGTACAAACTGGAAAGTTTGGATGCCAGTTAAGTAGGGTTTGTCAAATAATTAGGGAAATTACAACCAGGTGCAATTTAACATTATTTGTAATTGGACATAATGGACGCTTTTAAAAACTGCTTTTACTTTTGTTTGGAGGACTAAGCTGAGGAAAATCTAGGAAATTGTAGGTTGGCCTCTAATTTTGAGCTCTATGTAACACAAAACACAATCCTCCCATGTCATGTTTTTCAGACAGCCAGATTCAAAATGTTATCCTGCATCTTAACTATACCTCCAACTCGAACTCATTTGAATTCGATTTAAAAATTAAATGGGATTTCAGACACATAGATGCAATAAAATGGATTGTAGATTAATTAGAGTCTTTAAAAAAATGGCTATATATTTAGTATTTACAAAAAACTGTAAAGAGGAAGAGGGAACTAGAGTAGTTGGGAATGAGCTGTAGAAGCCGCTGTGTACACACTTCAAATCCGGGAGCTCAAATATAAACACTCACTCACACAAACGAGCGCGTGCACGCACACAGTCACAGTTTCTCTGTCACACACACACCGACTGAGTTTGTTACAGGCGCGTTTCCACTCGAGGAAGCCACTGTGGATTTACCGTAGCACGACACGGGATAAAGCGCCGAGTGAAGGTAAGAACTTCACTTCAGTGTAGTGTTTGTGTTTAACACTAATTTCCTGACGGTCGTACAAACAATTCTCTGTCCCTGGATAGGAAAACCCACAGCAGTTTTATTAACTTAGGCTTGAGCAGGATATGAAATGTTTACATTTTGATCACTGGGACATCCTGATGATGTCATTGTTTTTAAAAGGGTTTTAGAACGGTTTAGAACGTTCGCTTAAAGTTCCATAGAACGATTTACTTTGGTACAATACAGTGCCGTGGAATTCTTCTTTGGAATACTACCATGTAAATGCTATTGTAAATATAACTATACAAAGTACTATACCGTTGTTTTTTTATTATTAAGAAGTACAGGTTGAAAAGGTTTTATAAAATAAAGTTATGGGATGATTTTTTTAATTTTATTTTGTGTGATTGTCACATTTGAGTGAGTAGCCTACCAAAGTGAAACGTGTGTCCTGTTTTATCCCGTTGTACTGGAACACAGTTCTGGTGGACATCTGCCAGACGATCAATAGAGGGATCTGTGCCATGGTAACCAAAGACACTGGCCCTCATAACACCATTTGGCCCTCTGGTGTAAATGAGTACGATTTTACTGGTTTATAGCTGAGTTGAATTTCATCCCAGTCTCTGAGATATTAAAAAGATATTTGATATTGTCATGGCTGTTCGTTTCAAATGAGTTGTGCTTACTGCTGTATGGATTTGATACGTTTCACTGTCTAATGGATGCCCATGAGGTAAGATGTTACCACAAGGGCTAAAACAGAAAGGTGAAACTGGTATTTTCTAAGTTTCTCCTATACAAACGTTTAATTGTTGGTGAATTAACTTGTGCATATATTTGAACATGCATTTGGAAATCCACGTCACACCCCTTCCCAATCCAATAGTTTTTATTTATTTATTTATTTTTATTATTAATGCAAAACATATACAAAACAATGCCAGGGGTGTACATAAAAAAATATGAAAAGCATAATAGAGTTAAATAAAAGTACATAGACTCAATAGGTAAAACAAAACAAAATAATAACAAATAAAGAAAAAATAATATTACAAATAATGCTAGGCCTTGCTAACTCCCAACTCTCCTTAATGGTATTTATATATGTAGTTCTTTAAGTACCACTGAAAAAAGAGGTTTCTGACTGCTAAATTTACAACGGTGGATATGAAACTTGAGTATAATCAAAAGATTGATAACATAAGCTTCATTTTCCAACTTCTTATCATAGTTCAGAAAAACAAAAATGACATATTCATACAGTAAAAGAAAATTTGACAGCACTTTATCATTTATTAATTTAGATATCTTCCACCATAAACTTTTTGTATACTGACAATGTCCCAACCCAATAGTATCTGACTGCAGTCTCAGACACATGCACTCAATAGAGCTATAGTGACGTCACTATGAGAGGTAGGGTTAGGTGTATGAATTAAAAAAGCATTGCATGCAGTCTCAGCTTGCATGTCTAACTGGAAGCACACGTACACGCACATCTGCCAGATGTATTTAACAATTGCTTAGTCCAGAAAACATCTGCTGTGTTCAAAGTTCAGCTGAATAAATATTCTAAATTTGAAACATCTTAAAGACATGTTATAAACATCTATTTATCCTTCATTTTTTTGCAGATGAGCAAACGCTCTAATAAATACATATTCCTGATGTTAATACAAACATCAAATAGATGTCTACACACTTAAGAGACATCAGAGACTTATTTTATATCTTGTAAAAAGGAGCATAATTGGTCCCCTTTAAATGCAAGTGTCTAATGTTTTAACTAATCTTCTGTGAAATTAAACGGTCAAAATATGGCAGAACTAATATTCTATTATCATTCATCGCAACAGATATGTTTATGGAAAAATGAAACGACATACTTGGTCTGACCTGCAATCATTAAAATATATAACAGAGTAAGTTATTTTCTTAAATTGTATCTATTATATTTGGCTTGATTTATTTATTGTATGGAGAATAAAAAAAAGAGTTAAAGCTCTACACTTCTTTTGTTTTATGCTACAAATGTCATGTTTTGCTTTATACTATTCATGCTGTGCATTAATCTCTAAATCTGAGCATATAAAGGGGGGAGCAGGGGATCCATACAGTCTATAGCATAAGCATTATTGATCTGTGTTCCTCGCGGGACCAGTGAGATGGGATTTAGTCCAATTGCTAATGGACGCAGAGCTGTGCTAAGTGCCATTTGTTATAAAATCATTCAAGTCGGGCTATAAAATCAATGCTGAGCATTTATTCATGTATTTTATGGTTTCGTGCAGATAGATGCACATTTGGAATGACAATAAATGAAACCACAGCAAAGTTGTGACGTGGATTTGGATGGCCAGTCATGTTGCTAAAAGATTAGGAAATAAAATCCACTTTTGACATCTTAAGTCCTCAGTTTTAGTATTGGAGGGCCTTGTGCTCAGCATGTGACGAGACTTAAGACCTCAGAAGGTAGAGTTTTACTCAGTGTTTCATTTGAACAGTGTAGTAGTAAAACATTGGTGAATAGGAGCCTATGCATGTAATGTTTCTTATAATAATAAACTGCAAAAAGTGCTATTCTTACTTACACTTCTTGTCTTGTTTCTAGTCCAAATATCTACAAATTGCTTTTTACAAAGTAAAAATATTGTCTTGTTTTCAGAAATAATACAACAACATTTAAGTGAGTCTTTTCCAAGTTTCATCTGCTTGTTTTAAGGAAAAACTCACTTAAATAAACGTTTTCAGAAATAATGTCAAAATTGTCTAGAAAATGCTTCTTGATTTAAGAAATTGTAGATATTTGGACTAAAAACAAGACAAAAAGTCTAAGTAAAAAAAAAAGGTTTTTTACACTTGTTAAAAATTGTGAGATCTCTTCTATTGAGAGGTTATTATTTTTATCATCAGGAAAGATGTCTGTGGGTAGATTTTATGTTCAATCCCTTCTCCTGATATACAGAGAATTAAAACCAAATGGGAGGAAGAGTCCCGGTCTTTTCAACCTTTCTAATTCGCCTATGTGTTTAAAATGTAAGACTGATGTAGGAACTTTAATGCATTGTATGTAGTCATGTAACAGACTGCAAAGGTTTTGGTCTTTGGTGCTGGGGGAAATGGAAAAGCTCATTAACATGCAGTTGGACTTTGACCAGGTTTCATTGATTTTGTGTATACCTAAATGTTTTTTTTTATAATATATTAACCTTTGAAGCCAGAAAAAATATTTTACTTACTTGGATTAGTGATAAATCTCCATCACTTAAAGGTTGGCACAAGATAATTTTTGAGTTAATTCCCCTAGAACATCCTTTGTTTTAAACAACTTTTAACTTTTCAAAGTTTGGACTCTAGATTTGGATATTTTTTTAACCTAGTCTTTGCCCTATCATGCTAAAAGGAATGTTGTAGCTGCATTATTATCTGAAAAATAAGCAATGTTTTTAGCCCTTTTTCTGATCTGTTTTATTTGGGGTAGTCCTGTTTTATATATAATCTGATACTCTGAGCTTTTTTGTTTTCTTTTTTCTCTCCCTTGTTTTGTGTTGATATTTTTCTTAGCTTGTCTTTTGAGGATGTATTGTCATGTCTGTATTATTGTGAAAATCCAATAAACATGATTATATTTAAAAAAGGATTTTTTGCAATGTAACCATATTTCATGGGAAAACATAACTATTTCATGAGAATATGAAACATGCATTTTTTCACAACGCAAACAAATTAAGAAAACAAAAATGCAGCACATTTTCATAAATTGTTTGCGTTGTAATAAAATGCAGCACGTTTTTTTGTGTATGCGTTGTGAGGATTTGCAGCACGTGTGCTGTCAAACGGATGAAGATCGTTTCTTAAGTCTGATCTATGCTTCTGCGTCTTGCAATTAACGTGACCCATGGCGCCTGCCTTGCGCGAAGTCGTGCATTTATACTTTTGCGTGCTGTTTGTGTTGCTCTGCAATAACACTTACGAAACGCTAGTTGGCAGTAGGTTATGTTATGTTCCTCTGTATCGAGTTTCTTCACAGGTGTTTTGTTTTTTCTGAACGCTACCTTAATGTACAAGTAGCTCAAACTCGCTCATTCAGAGGCGGGAACTGGTGGACGTGCAACAGCTTTAATCATAAGGTAAACACAAAACAAATTTTTCCATCTGGAGCTCCTTCACGGGACTCGACACTTGTAAACACTCGCTCCATCGGGCTCGTGGCTCTCAGCACCGCCCACACGTCACCACTACCAAGCCGATCAATCACAGAGCTTGCGCTATGAGAGGTGCGCGTCAGCCACGGCAAGGGCTATGCGACCGCGCATATGCGTGCGCTTAATGCAGAATTATAAATCAGCCTTTAATTTGCTGGTGTTTTTTGTAATTGCATGTGTTTTTTTAAATTGTAGCATGTTTAGCTCTCCCGGCCACCATAGGTTTCCAACATTCTGCAAACTATCTTCTTTTGTGTTCAACTGAACAAATAACAACTAATAGCAGAATTTACATTTTTGGGTGAACTGTCCCTTTAAAAAGAAGTGTGTATGTTTTTTTGGCAATTATAGAGTGGTTGTCTACACACTGCACACACACATTTACAAAGTGATTTCTGTAAAACATGGCTCTCTTTAATGCATTCTATGCATTCGTTTTTGTTGGAACAATTACCACTTAAAATAGGAAGGCGTTTCAAAACCTCTCGAGTGTTTCTTGTCATCTTTCACAATTATTTTGCAACTCTGCCCTACACTGTAAACCTGACCGTTTGCATAAACCACCAGTCACAAACTTCTCAATAGTAAAACAGCAATTTTGAGCACACAACTATCAGAATAATTATTCACCAAGCATAAAAAATGAGCGTCTCTTCATGAGTGCCACTTTCAGTACTCACTCCATAGTGAATTACTATTGCAAATGAGTTCAGATTGATAATACCTAACAAGTGCTCTCCAGACAATAGTGCACTCTCTTTGTTGTAACATCTCCACCTCTGGAGAGGAGCGTCTGCCTGCCTTTTAATGGGTCTGCAGGTTTTGTTTGTGGGCCCCGTCGCCATGGAGATGCTCTCCATCAGGCCACGAGGGTCTGAATGATCAGTGTTTTATTTCAATTTCCCAAGAGTTCTCCTGTTAGTTTGAGCTCTCCTGACGGTGAAGATGCAGGCCGCTGTGGACGGTTGTGATCAGAGGGTAATCCCAAATCTCTTTTCAAACCAAAATGTGTGATGTTTTTGTAAAGTCTGCATGAAATGATGTTTGCAATATTTCTAACTGTTTTTAATGTGATGTATTTCAGTCAGTGTGAGGCAGGGTATGGCAGGGTATTTGATGAGGAAAAAGTGTTAGGTGGGAATGTTGTTTTTATGTCATTTCTTGTTGAGTTTATGTTGAGTCTTCAAATGGGAGAGCAGATTTAACTGAACATAGTTTTGTCATATAATATGTGTGTATGTATATATATTTGGACCACAAGTCTTAAGAGTAAATGTTTAGAAATTTAGATTTATACATCTTCTAAAGGGGCTGCACGGTGGCGCAGTGGGTAGCACGTTCGCCTCACAGCAAGAAGGTCGCTGGTTCGAGCCTCGGCTGGGTCAGTTGGCGTTTCTGTGTGGAGTTTGCATGTTCTCCCCGTGTTCGCGTGGGTTTCCTCCGGGTGCTCCGGTTTCCCCCTCAAGTCCAAAGACATGTGGTACAGGTGAATTGGGTTGGCTAAATTGTCCGTAGTGTATGTGTGTGAATAAGTGTGTATGGATGTTTCCCAGTGATGGGTTGCAGCTGGAAGGGCATCCGCTGCGTAAAACGTATGCTGGATAAGTTGACGGTTCATTCTGCTGTGGCGACCCCAGATTAATAAAGGGACTAAGCCGAAAAGAAAATGAATGAATGAATGAATGACATCTTCTAAAGGTTGAATAAATAAGCTTTCCTTGATGTATGTTTTGTTATGGTAGGACAATATTTGGCAGAGATACAGCTATTTGGAAATCTGGAATCTGAGGGTTGAAAACCAATCTAAATGCAGAGATAATTGCCTTTAAAATAGTCTAAATGAAGTGTCCAGCAAAGCATATTACTAATCAAAAAGTGAGTTGTCATTTATTTACAATGGGAAATATACAAATATCTTCATGAAACATGATCTTTACTTAATATTCTAATGGTTCTTGGCATAAAAGAAAAATCAATAATTTTAACCAATACATTATATACTTGGCTATTGACAAATATAGCTGTGCAACATAAGACTGAAGAACATGCATTTATATTAATAAATGTTATATGATAATAAATAATACATGTATATAATGTACATATCCATGTATGTGTGTGTGTATATATGGATGTGTTTTTCTTTGCAGATGAACAACATCTTATTTAATGTTAATTTAAACATTCACTAAAATGTTTATAGTTAATGCATTAAACCTTGGATTAACCATCATTTTGTATTTAATTGTTCCAAAGACTAAGAAATGCTTAAAAGTATTTCACCATTGTTATTTCAAGTTAGCGAATGCTTTTAATTGATGTTAAAATTGAGGTCGTATTGTAAAGTCTTACAATTTTAATGATCTATAAAGTTGTAGACAACTCCTAAATGAAATCCAAGACTATAAGGTAGAAATGAATTAACAAGTTATCAAATATATCAAATACAAATTATTAACAATTATGCAATTATTAACAATGTTTGATTTGATACATAATGAAAAAAGGGGAATATATATACAGTGGGGGAAAAAATTTACCGTCATGTTTTTTCCTGGGAATAAAATTTCTAAAGCAGCTGTTCACATGGAATTTAACCATGTTTTGGTAAAAACCCAAACAATACAAACATAAAAATAAGACAAAGCAAAATCTGAAAAAATTGTTATGTGTAACTACTGCAATATATTTAATACTTTATATAAAAATACTTTTTTGGTGATGGCAGCTTAAAGATGCCTCTCATATGTAGAATTAAGTCACATGAATTCAATTCAATTCAATTCATCTTTATTTCTATAGCGCTTTTACAATGTAGATTGTGTCAAAGCAGCTTCACATAGAAGATTATAGTGAATTGGAATGGTGTCCGTTCAGTTTTTAGAGTTTAAGTTCAGTTCAGTGTGGTTTAATTTTCACTGCTGAGAGTCCAAACACTGAAGAGCAAATCCATCGATGCGCAGCTCTACAGGTCCCGAACCATGCAAGCCAGTGGCGACAGCGGCGAGGAACGAACTTCACCAATTTGCGAAAGTGAAGGAGAAAAAACCTCGAGAGAAACCAGGCTCAGTTGGGCACGACCATTTCTCCTATGGCCAAGCGTCTTGTGCAGAGCTGCAGTCCAGGGGCCGGAGGCTGGTGAACGCTGGACGACAGAGAAGACTCGTCTTTCACTTGGGTCTCACAGGAATCAGTCCTTTTCTCTCCACTCCTCCATGACCACCACAGCAGCTCCTCAGGATACGGCCTGGTCTTGGATTATGGAAACCTTGGGGTCATCTCTTCACAGGTCTTGGTTTGCATTAGTGGCACTGCATAGTCTCTGGGGGCCTCGGGATGAGTATCCCCAGGTGGAAATAGAGAATAAAGAGAATAATTAGCGTAGCTGCTGTTCATAGTGTATATAAACGAGATGCAAAAACCTGCGTGGAGCAGATTCATGCATCATACCGTTATGCAATGCATTGAGTGTATGCTTTACTAAAAAGATAGGTCTTTAATCTAGTTTTGAACTGAGAGAGTGTGTCTGAGCCTCGAACATTATCAGGAAGGCTATTCCAGAGTTTAGGATCCATAAATGAAAAGGCTCGACCACCTTTACTCGACTTTGCTATTCTAGGTACTACCAGCAGCCCTGAGTTTTGAGATCTTAAAGAGCGGGTTGGATTGTAGCGAGACAGAAGGTCGGTTAGATAAATAGGTGCTAGATTATTTAAAGCTTTATAGGTAAGAAGCAATATTTTATAATCAATACGGAACTTAACAGGCAGCCAGTGTAAGGAAGATAAAATTGGGGTGATATGATCATATTTTCTAGACCTGGTAAGAACTCTGGCAGCTGCATTTTGTACTACCTAAAGTTTATTAATAGAGGATGCTGGGCAACCAACGAACAGAGCATTACAGTAATCCAGCCTAGAAGTCATGAAAGCATGAACTAGTTTTTCTGCATCTGAGATGGATAGCATACTTCGTAACTTAGCGATATTTGAATTGCTTAGGTGTGATTTCAACAGAGTGTAAAAATCTTTATGGTTCTGTGGGTCTCGTCTATCAAATCTGACTTTTATTTTGTATTTTATTTTTGTATTGGAGTCAGGTGATTGGCTGGGCCATTCTACGGCCTGATTTTCTTTCTTAAAAAGCATTTGAGAGTTTCCTTGGCTGTGTTTTGGATCATTGTCTTGCTGAAATGTCCACCCTGGTTTCATCTTCATCATCCTGCTAATGTAAATGTTGCACTGAAGCAGCTAATATTCATTTACAATGAGGAAGGTCAGAGGTTTGCTGAAGAGCTACTGAGAGATTTCAGCTGCTGTCTGGGCTTTCACTGCCTTTCTACACCTCCCTTTCTTCATGTGTTCAATACTTTTTCCCTGTGCCATTTCATTTTATTACACAGAACTTAATTTGTAAACTAATTAATATTGTTTTCTTTACATATATGGATTTCTTTGGTTGTTATCAACATCTGGTGAAAATTTCAAGCCAACAGCACCTTTAGAAATATGTTTTCTGAGAAAGATGGTGACGTGTTGAATACTTATTTTCCCCACTGTATATTAGTTGATGACATGTTCACCAAAAACACTAAGGTTAAATAGTTGTAGACAACTTCTACATTAATAGCATATTGAAGTGATTTTGTCAATAGCTCTTATTTAAAACTTTGAAATGAAGAGCGAAGGTCTGTTTTTCTGTCTTTCAGATGGCGTCAGTGACTGACTCGCGTCTTCAGCCATCACAGAAAGACGCTGCAGACCAAAACTTTGACTACATGTTCAAACTCCTCATCATCGGAAACAGCAGTGTCGGTAAAACCAGCTTTCTGTTTCGATACGCAGACGATTCCTTCACTTCAGCCTTTGTCAGCACGGTGGGGATCGACTTTAAGGTCAAAACCATTTTTAGGAACAACAAGAGGATTAAACTACAAATCTGGGTAAGTTTGATGATCATGTGATCAGTCTGACATCTTAAACTAAAAGAAAAAAAACTCTTTTCATCATCGTATTGCAAGTTGCAACAGCCCTGCACTGTAAAAAATGATCAATAAATCTAAGTGAAGTTTGACAAACTAATTTCAAGAGGAGCATGTGATATAATTGATTGCGGCTGGTCTCCCATCCGTAATTATTAGCAAGCCAATCGGATTAATCCAAATTCACAATAAATATCCCATCTAGCATTACTCCACCCCATCTCCCCCTTTCCTACTTTACCAGGGGGAGCTCTCGAGAACTACCTGATCTCGTACCCCCTTACATGCTCACCGACCAGGCGGGAGCCCTGAGCTCAATTATCACTGAACTCGGGGTTCTCTCCCGGGACAGCATGCCAAACCTGCTAATATTATCAAACACTATCTAAGTGTGAACTCTTGAATGTAATTTAATCTAAATCTAATGTAAATCATAACTTGGTAAGTTTAATAATTTAATTGTGTTTCAAATCTTTTTGATATAGAAGCTGTTTTAAGTTAGTTTAATGTAACGTAAATTTGATAGCATAAGGTTAATTTGATTCTACTTAATATTTTTAAGCAACCATGTAGTTTTTTTTATAGTGTGGATTGTAACAATGTCAGTAGTATGCAACATGTACACAATTAAAGTATACACTTGCTCCATTAATAAAACATTTTACCAATCTGGGTCCTAAAGTTCCATTAAGTGGCAATATTTAAGCTCTGCTATTGAAATTGAAACCTGTTCATTTTAAGATTACTTTTACGCTTTGTCAGGGGTGTTGCTAGACGTAAAGCTCTACTTATAAGTATATAATATATAAAAGTTATATATAAGAGTTATCTTTTGGCTGTGACCTGACCCTGATGGCTGAGAATTAATGTTATTAAGTCTAGCCCCCCTGACTCATCATCTCTCCTTTCTGCTTCATACAAAAAACGCATCTTATAGGAGCCATGTTTAATCAAAATAGGATCATCATCATATTACTTAAACCTTAGTTTTGCTGACTTGCAAAACTCACTGCATGCCGACACCTCGGCATGAAAGGCTGTTACGCCAGTTTTTACAATGTATGAGCGGCGCATATTTTTTTCGTTGTGCTTGTAAACAACCGGGATTCACACCGGGAGCAGGAACACAAGCAGTGTTCAAGCAGAAGCGGTGCGTAAGGCGCCGCGGGTATGGTTTCTGTGTGTATGTGTCAGTTTTCGATTTTCAAATGTTTTCGATTAAACTGCATTGCTTTCGCAAACGTTGATTCGGTTGTACATTGAGAATAACGTCTTTATTCTGGGATTACCACTCTTAATTAATACATTACATATAAGGTAAACTGTGGGCGACGCGGTGGCAAAGTGGGTAGCACTGCACAGCAAGAAGGTCGCTGGTTCGAGCCTCAGCTGGGTCTGTTGGTATTTCTGTGTGGAGTTTGCATGTTCTCCCCGTGTTGGCGTGGGTTTCCTCCGGGTGCTCCGGTTTCCCCCACAATTCCAAAGACATGCGCTATAGGTGAATTGGGTAAGCTAAATTGTCCGTAGTGTATTTGTGTGAATGGGAGTGTATGGGTGTTTCCCAGTGATGGGTTGCAGCTGGAAGGGCATCCGCTGCGTAAAACCTTTGCTGGATAAGTTAGCGGTTCATTCCGCTGTGGCGACCCCAGATTAATAAAGGGACTAAGCAGAAAAGAAAATGAATGAATGAATAAATGAATAAAGTAAACTGTATCTCAAAGTATTTACTAGGGCACTGGCGATTTATTTATTTATTTATTTTTTATTTATTTATTTTTTTACTGGGTCATGTGCACCAGTAAATGGGGTCTATCGATGCCCTGTCCTTTATAAGTCTTTTGCTTTTTCACAAGATTTTTTTCGTTTTAGTATTTTGTAGTTTAAAATAAAAAGCATTAAGACCCTATTCACTAATGGGTTGAGTAAACATTGTTTTGTATATATAAAAAGTTTATAACTAAATTCCTTGTAAGAGTTTAAGTAAAGTGTCCATTGCATATTGAGAGAAGAGTCTTTCTTCAGGTGGTTTGTCAAGCCCACTCACCTGTGTGAGGCACACTCAGAAATGCATAATTGTTTTGAGGTTTTCATTTAAACTCTGTTGTGCCTGAACGCTTACAAGGTCACAGGCCTAAAAACACATCCAAATGATAAACTGTGACTCCACAAATCACATGTGTTCTGAACTGTGGTTCCTGGTCAAATATATAATGCCAACATATAAACTCAATATAGCACATCCTCCGACGTGACTATTGTGAACGATACATTGCGATGTTGAAACGATACATTGTGCAGTCCTAACACAAATAATCAGCTTTAAATGGACAGTTCAACCAAAAATGAAAAGCAATAGCATTTTTGAAGAATGTTGAGGGGAAAAATAAACTGCCATTGACTTCCATATTATTTTAGTTTTTTCTATGGAAGTCAATGGCTCCTTTTATTTCTTTAGAATATCTTGTTTTGTTTTCAAAAGAAGCAAGAAATTCATAAAGGTTTACCACCACTTGAGTAAATGGTGAGGACATATACATTATTTGGTGAACGATCCCTTTAAGGTTCAGTGGATCCTGCATGTTTGTGGTGTCAAACTAGACAGGCAGATTTGCAGATGCAACTTAAAGGATAATATTATGTGCTGTAAAATGACTAGCACACACCTTTGAGATCATTCTTTACCTTCTGAATGTATTGTGCTTTGTGAGCATTAGGTTTTTAGATATTAGCCTCAGGATCTGAAGGTAGGATCACTAATGTTATTCCAGAAAACTGTAATTATCAGCAATGTAAGTTTCTGTCTGGTACGGCCTTGTGAGTGGGAGTCAGTTCATTGCATTCTTCAACAGCTCAGATGCAGCAATCATGTCTCAAGTTGTGGATTAATGCCAACTAGCTTGATGATTTCTGCACACTATACACTGAAAACTGCCTGCCGTTAACTGCTAATACGGCACACATTGCATTGCATTGCATCATGCAACAATAAAGAATTACAGAAAATAAAAATGATGCTTTAGTACCATTAAGATTCTGCTGTTTTTTGTTTTGTTTTTTGTCCAGGTTCTTTTATTTATAATGTTATTTGAGACGAACACTTACATGACTGAAGCAACTTAGGTTTAAGTGATTTTATATTTAGAAACATTTAGAAAGTGGCAGTAGTTTTTGTGGTGTAAAAATGGTTTTATAGATGATGATGAGTCAGAAATTGACCCCTAAGACAAACATTGTACACTTAATGTGTACAGCCTTGATGAAAATAGACTTTTCCATTTTAGGAAAAGTCACTAAACTTCAATAAAACATTGTTTAGGTTTTTTTTCTGCTGTTAAAATGATGCTTGGGTCATTTTTGAGCCGCAAGTCAACAGGAGGGTTAAGGAGTCACATGATGATTAAGTAGAACCAATGATCAAACCAAGTTTCAGTAAAGTGATAGCAGTATGTTGTTTTAAATATCAGACCATCATTTCCATTCAAGATATAAATCAAATATTGGGCTATAGCAAACATCCATTCATCATTCATTCGTTCATTTTACTTCGGCTTAGTCCCTTATTTATCAGGGGTCGCCACAATGGAATAAACCAACTATTCCGGCATATGTTTTACACAGTGGATACCCTTCCAGCCGCAACTCAGTACTGGGAAACACCCATACGCTCTCAGCTTCATACAGACTCATACACTAAGGCCAATTTAGTTTATTCAATTCACCTATAGTGCATGTGTTTGGACGGTGGGGGAAACCGGAGCACCCGGAGGAAACCCACGCCAACACGGGGAGAACATGCAAACTCCACACAGAAATGCCAACTGGCCCAGCCAGGACTCGAACCAGCGACCTTCTTGCTGTGAGGCAACAATGTTAACCACTGAGCCACCGTGCCGCCATCCATCAATTCTTAATTTTTTCCTCAAGAAATGTTTTTATCCAATTTCTGGATATCCAATTTCTTTTTAAGTGTAGGTGCATATATGAAAATAAGGTACTGACTGAGCAATTCGACAGTTCTGTTGTTATTCAGGGGTGGCTGAAGTTCATGGCTGTGTTTTCAGCAGTGCATTTATTCCAAATTGAGTTGTGGCTGTGGTCCAGTATTAGAAAAGTGTGTGTGTGTTTCTGATTAAAGCTCCTCTTGGCAGTGCAGATTCTCTGTTTCTGTCAGCTTGTAACTAGAACAACATGTAGCTTGATAACTTTAATAGAAAAAAAGTTCAGCAGATGCACTGTAAGAGGTTACAGTACATTTCTAAAGCTCTCTCTACTCATGAATATTTTATGCAGATTTTAGAAATGTAAATAGGTTTGGGTTTGAAGATTGGTGGCTGATAACTGAAAGGTTGTGGGTGCAAATTCATAACTTAAAGGGACGGTTCATCCAAAACTGTTCATCTATCCTCATTTACTCATCCTCCACTTGTTCCAAACCTGTTTGATTCATCTTTTAAACACAAAAGAATATATTTTTAGGAATATTGGAAACCGGTAGGAGCAGCACAGTGACTTAGTGGTTAGCACTGTCGCCTCACAGCAAGAAGGTTGCTGGTTCAAGTCCTGGCTGGGCCAGTTGGCATTTCTGTGCGGAGTTTGCATGTTTTCCCCATGTTGGTGTTGGTTTCCTCCGGATCTCACATGATTGACCGACTGATCCCGCCCCTCATGTTGGTAAACACCAATCAGAGAACAGATGCATTTGACGAGGGAGTGGAAGCTATTTTGATTATGATTCAATTTTGTGTGCATACATGGATAAAAAAAAGAGTCTCAGTGGACACCTTGATGTCAAAACAACATCAAAAAAACATGTCAAAAAAGCAAATCGATTTGATGTCAAAACTTTGACGTTCATTTGACATCCACACACAGCTTTGATTCCTAATTACAAGTTTACGCTCTATTTTGTTTCCCTACAATGCATGTAAACTACCTTGATGTCAAAATGACGAAAGTTCATTTTGAAAGTAATGCATTACAATATTGAGTTACTTTCCAAAAAAGTAACTAGTTGCGTTACTTTGTTACTTTTTATGGTAAGTAATGCATTACTTAGTTACTTTTGAGTTTCTTTTGAGTTACTTTTGCATTTACTTTTCTTACCTGGCTGAGACTTGAGCTCTTTCAGAACTTGCAGGGTTTTTTTCTTCTTTTTTTAGTAGAGGAGCCCTGCAATAACCACTATAACCTTCATTTACCTTTAAAAAAAACTATAAAAAATAATAGTTTAAGATAATAATATATATATATCGCAGCAAAACAAAATATTGCAATGTCAGATTTTTCCCAATATCGTGCAGCCCTACTTGTAATCAGGGTGCGAATTACAGGGGGGTTTGGGGGTGATTGACCGCTCTAATTAATGCTTGATCCCCCCTGAAGGACGTCAAAGCAAGATGTATGGGGGGGTCAGCCCTTTAATACTGAGAAATAGTTCACTGCATTTTAAATAATAATGTTAATAATTAAATTAATAATATAAATATACAATTGACCTCCCCTATATAACGGTTCATACCATAGTGAATGCATAAACGCGCCAATTAGTCTGTGCCAGAAAAAATTCATTCAACAATCTGAAACAGGCAGATCTAGAGCACCAGACATTGTAAGTGTTCACAAGACTGTTTTCCCGTAAAATAGGTGTTTGTATGTACAAATAGACTGTAAATTAGATGTATAGTTTGACGTCTGAAATAGCTAATCAGAGGATGCTGTACGTCAGAATACACTAAATATCCATCAAAACACTGAAAACTTAAATATGTTTTACTAATAAATTAGATGTAATTTAAATCAATACATAAATGACTGAAGCATGTATTACACAAACTAGCATTACCGAAAAAGTTGATTCCCCTGATCGTCAATGTATAGTATACTGCTTGTAATGTGTTACAGTCAACACTGTTGACATCTAACATTGGAGTCAAAAATCAGGACTGATCAGTAATCGATTTTTGACATGTTTTGATGTCATTTTGGCCTCAAGGTCATCTGGCATCAAATCACTTTACATTTTGGCATGTTTTGCTGGCAGCTAGGAGTGTCAAATTTAATTACTGGTGTATTTAATCTCACAGCTGGGATTGACATTTTTATGTGCATGTATCTGTGCTTTGGCTGTAGAGAAGTCATAGAAATATAATTAATAGTAATCATTGATAGAATTATGTTTTTTCCACTGTTCAATACATTTGTTTTTTCCTCCTGTGAGTCATTAATGGATGATGTGTAAACCTGTGTGACTCTGTGTTTGCTCAGGCAACGCTTGTCTTCTCTGATGATGGAGGCTCTTCATGCTAATTTTGTTTGGCCAATAGCAGGTTTCTAAGCGACGCCGCACAGTTGCTGTGCCAATTCAGATGAGCAGTCCTTCAACATGGCTGGATGATTTTTAATTCCTTTAATTTTGAAACTGCATTATTCAAAGTATAAATAGAAGTGTCATTAGCACAGAATAAGACAGAATATATATAATATTATAACTTGATATACAAAATATAACCAAGTACTATATATATTTATGTTATAGTTACAGTATGTTTATTTTAAATGTACAGTTGAAGTCAGAATTATTAGCCTCCCTGTATATATTTCCCCAATCTTAACGGAAAGATTTTTTTTCCAGCACATTTCTAAATATGATAGTAAAAGTCGCTGTATAAAAATGATTTGTTCTGTACACTCTCAGAAATAAAGGTACGCGAGCTGTCACTGAGGTGGTACCTTTTCAAAAGGTACACATTTGTAATTAAAGGGTCCATATTGGTACCTCAAAAGTATATATTAGTACCAATTTTTTTAAGAGGAACACTTTTGTACTTTTTAGGTACTAGTATGTATCCTTGAGGTATTAATATGGACCTTTTAGGTACAAATGTGTACCTTTTGAAAAGGTACCACCCCAGTGACAGCTTGCGTACCTTTATTTCTGAGAGTGTAGACAATCTGAAAAAATATTGCTTAAGGGGGCTAATAATATTGACCATAAAATGGTTTTAAATAAATTAAAAACAGCTTTTATTCTAGCCGAAATAAAACAAATAAGACTTTCTCCAGAAGAAAAAATATTTTAGGAAATACTGTGAAATTTCTTTTGCTCTGTTAAACATCGTTTGGGAATTATTTGAAAAAGAAAGAAAAATTCACAGGAGGACGAATAATTCTGACTGAATTTTGTATAAATTCAGCTATTTTGTTTTATACAGTTGAAGGCAACATTATTAGCCCTATACAACTATATAAACAACATACTGTATGATTATAAATTATTTTTAAAATAATTTAGATTAAAATTTGTGTGTACAACATATTTCTTGATGGTGATTTTTACCCTGTTTGCATCAGAAATTATAGTTCACCCCAAAATGAAAATTCATTTACTCATCCTCCACTTGCTCCAAACCAGTTGGAGTTTCTTTCTTCTGTTGAACACAAAGGAAGATATTGTGAAGAATGTTGGAAAAAAACAGCCATTGTTATCCATAGTATTTTTGTTCCTACTATGGATGTCAATGGCTCCTTTTTTTTCCAACATTCTTCACAATATCTTCCTTTTTGTTTAATAAAATTTATAAAGTATAGAACCACTTGAGTGTGAGTAAATGGAGAGCAAATATATAGTAATTTTAGATGAACTGTCCCTTTTAAGAAATAAATGAATTAATTAAGGCAGCGCGGTGGCTCAGTGGGTGCGCTGTCGCCTCACAGCAAGAAAGTTACTGTTTCGAGCCTTAGCTGGGTCAGTTGGCATTTCTGTGTGGAGTTTCCGTGTTGGCGTGGGTTTCCTCCAGGTGCTCCGGTTTCCCCCACAGTCCAAAGACATGCGCTATAGGTGAATTGGGTGAACTAAATTGTCCGTAGTGTATGTGTGTGAATGAGTGTGTGTGGGTGTTTCCCAGTGATGGGTTGCAGCTGGAAGGGCATCTGCTGCGTAAAACATATGCTGGATAAGTTGGCGGTTCATTCCGCTGTGGTGACCCCTGATGATTAAAGGGACTAAGCCGAAAAGAAAATGAATGAATGAATGAATGAATGAATTAATTAATTAAAGGAACTAAATATTTCAAATCTAAAATGATAACATTCTGAATTTGTCAAGACAAAAATAAAATGGTAGCAGCTTTCGTCTGTGATCTCCTGGTTGTATAGGGTAATAACACATTTACCATCATCATCATCATCAGTTTGTTGAGTGATTATTGTCCTGCTGCTGTTGTTCAGGACACAGCAGGACAGGAGCGCTACAGGACCATCACCACAGCCTATTACAGAGGAGCAATGGGCTTCCTGCTCATGTTCGACATCACCAACCGCGACTCCTTCAGTGCCGTTCGGGACTGGTGAGTGACACACACACACATGCTCAGACACTTGTATACATGGTTTACAGGGACCCCCATAGGCGTAATGTATTTTACACTGTAAAAAATGGAATTTCTGGAATATCATGAAATATTAAAAGGTCTATTCCAGACATTAAGAGTCAGGTTTTATTTTATATATGTATTTTTTTTGCGCAACTTGTGGAAAATCAGGGATTTCTGTTCATAATTTTCACTTACCATTTATCAATATTTGTGTTTATTACATTGTTTTGAGTGTTATACAAATTGTTATGCTTAGGCTATTTTTTATTGCCATTTATTGCCACCAGCAATCAAGTGCAGTCATCAGACTGTAATGTATATCTGCATGTGGCTGTTTTTTGTCTGCTTAGTACTCAACCAGTCTCTTCTGGATTTTGTGGTGAAAATGTTCTGATTATTGCAGGCTAAAATGACTGATATTGCTGTGACCTTTCTCAAAATTTGCAGCAAAATTTCTGACATTTCTTGTGTGGTTTTGCTGTGAAAGTATACACAAATTTACACCATTTAAATTTAAATTTGACCATTTGTCTCTATATTAAGGGAACACTTGAGAGAAACAAAGAGAAAGTGTTTACCTTTTAACCATTTAAAACCTACTACATTATATTTAATGCATGAATGACTCTAAATTATCGAAATGAAGAATCTCTCTAACAATACCATTAGAAAGATCATGTTAAAATGTTTGATACAACGAACATAGATTGTTCAAATAGGCTTTGGCTGAATGTGCATTGCGGTAACGTGCCAACATGTCTAAATGACTTTCTATGGCAACTGGTGGTATCACACACCGGATGAGCACTTTCTATACACGAAACTAATGTAATTTATATAAAACATTTGTTTGTGAAATCTGAGGCAATAAAAAAAGACAAGCTCCTCTAAATTTTGCACCATTTGTTTGATTTTACATTCAGTGATCATAGAATTGCTACGTTCCAAAGGAACTGCACAACACAATCAGTGTTGGTTTATTATTCATTATTTAGTAGGTCATGGAAATAAAAAATTTTTTTCCGTGAAACTCATTTGACTTAGAGTTGTAACCATGTGCAAAGCTTCTCTGCTACATGCTGGAAAATGTGGCTATTCAATTCATCTTTATTTCTATAGCGCTTTTACAATGTAGATTGTGTCAAAGCAGCTTAACATAGAAGTTCTAGTAAATTGAAACTGTGTCAGTCCAGTTTAGTTCAGTTCAGTGTGGTTTAATTTTCACTGCTGAAAGTCCAAACACTGAAGAGCAAATCCATCGATGCGCAGCTCCACAAGTCCCAAAACAAGCAAGCCAGTGGCGAGGAACAAAGTTCAACGAAAGTGAAGGAAAAAACCTTGAGAGAGACCAGGCTCAGTTGGGCACAACCATTTCTCCTCTGGCCAAACTTCTTGTGCAGAGCTGCAGTCCATGCGCCGGGGGCTGGAGAGCGCTGTTCGTCCATCGGGGAGAACTGCAGGTGTGAGTAGGTCACCGGCGGGTGTACAGGCTGGCCCAAGAGATCAATGCGGAGACTTGTCTGTCACTGGGGTCTTTCAGGAATCATTCTCATGCTTTCCACTCCTCCATGACCGCCACAGCATCTGCTGAGAATACGGCCTGGTCCAGGGTTATGGAGACCTCTAGAAGTCCTTTATGGTTGGTATCATTTCTTCACAGGTCTTGGGTCACATCAATGGTGCTGCACAGTCTCTAGAGGCCTCAGGATGAGTATCCCCAGGTGGAAATAGAGAACAAAGAAAACAATTAGCGTAGCTGCTGTTCATAGTGTATTTAAAGAAGAGATATTAAATATCAATGCAAAAATGAAGTGCTATAAATGAAAATAGCAGTTATATAAACAAACCTGTAAAGGAGTGTTTCTAAAGAAAAAAATGTCTGGCTAGCTAGCTACTGAAAAGCTACTTGTAGTTTTTATGGAAATGTTGATGCTTTTGATAATACTGATTGAAAGTGTTTAGTGTTTCTGTCCTGCCTGTGTAGGGCCACGCAGATCAAGACGTACTCGTGGGACAACGCTCAGGTGATTCTGGTGGGAAACAAGTGTGATCTGGAGGACGAGCGGCTCATTCCTACTGAGGACAGCCAGAGACTCGCACACGAGCTCGGTGAGGGGACATGCACACTTTTTAAACACATTTTGTAAATAATACATTTAAAATAAATAATCTAAATATATACTGTACATAGGCAGAATGTTTTTTTTTGTGTGTGTTGTTTTTTGTTTTGTTTTGTTTTTTGTTGTTTTGTTTTGTTTTATCTTTGTTTTGTTTTGTTTTATCTTTATTTTGTTTTGTTTTGTCAATACAGAAAATAATCATTCATTCCTTCAGTAATTTCCTGGATAATTTAGGAAAAAATTTATCCTGAATAATTTATAATTTGGATAATGGATAATTAATTAATGGATAATTTATAAAACAAGTTCGATTTATTAACAAGTAATTTTTAACTTTATTTAATCTTTACTCATATTAAAACAAAATATATTAAGATATATTCATATATTAAGTAATTTATTAATTTTACAAATTATTAATATATATATACATACATACATACAACAGCTGTCTGGTTCTCGAATCTGATTGGCTGATAGCCGTGCGACATTCTGCAATATCAGAACTCTTACCGCCTCTTCGCCTTTCTGTATTACTCCGCCCACATAGATTGACAGTAGATCAATACACTCACTTCAGTTTTACAAATATTTCTGCTGTTGGACCACATAATGTACTTTTGAGGCTTTTTTTAGGCAAGAATGAAGTTGTTTTTGATTGTTCGATTGCAACTACGCAGTTTATTTAAGGAGAGTGCCTATTTTAAATTATCATAATTTCGGAGATTCAGTGCACCGGCATCCATCAGCCTGTCATACTGAGCAAAGATGGTTGACGTTCTGCCACAAGATGGCGAAAGAGACCGCATAATAAGCCCTTAGAGGACAAAAACTCAAACTCGTACTTTCAAATTACAGCTGATCAAATCATTATAAAATTGGCGAAGTTGATCTCTCTCTTTTGTATGTTGCAGTGCTGTATTTATACCATAGTAATTGTAGTGTGTTGAGTGTGAGATGGGACTCACATATCAGGAATGTAGTTACTTTTTGGTTGGCCATCTGTTTGCTTCTAATGAGTCTCCTATTTTCGTTACTGCAGACTAGTTCAGTAAAAAGAAAGAAAGAAGAAATGCCCGCATGTGTTTACAGTTTTTCCTTATCGCAAACACAACAGTAATCTGGTAGTGTTTGCACTGCTTTGGCTTTTTCAGGGTTAATTATTGTGATCTCCCGATTGCAACAGAGAAATACTGGAAGATGTCTCTGTAGACTGATGGCATTTCATGCCGTTCAGCCTTATAATCTTAAAATGTGAGCAAAATAACCTGTTTTGTCATCACTTCGAATATTGCGCTAGAGAATCATTCAAACACTACCTCTAAAGTGATGTTTGTGAAGTAGCAACGGTTTCTGCTGTTCTGACGTCAGCTGCAGATGTGAATGAATGGCGGAAGAAAGTAGTTCCTCTTACAAAAGGATTTTAGACTCTCCGTGTTTGATTTTCTTTTTTATACACATGATTATGCCATCGAACTGTTGTATAAACACAATATCACACGAGTAGCAGTGCGATGTGGCAGTGTGAAATGTCTAACGCAGAAGATTTTTTAAACACATTTCTAAAAGTTTTAATAACTAATTTCTAATAGCTGATTTATTTTGTCTTTGCCACAATGACAGTACATAATATTTTACTAGATATTTTTATTCAGCTTAAAGTGACATGTAATGGCTTAACTAGGTTAATTAGGCAAGTCATTGTATTAGTAGTAGACAAGTCTTTTTATTGAATAAAAAAAAAAAAAAACGGTTTAACAGTCATAACAAACTGAAGATCTTAACAGAGCAACTCAAACATATACAAGAACCAAGTACATAAAAAATAAAGTAGATAATACAAGGTGGAATAATAATAATACTAAAAAATTAATATATAAACAAAGAAATAATAAAATAAATAGATTTAGGGGCGAGTTGGGGGGGGGGCTTACAATTCAAGTATTTGGAATAAATCTGTCCTCAAGATATGACAGTAATGGCCTCCAAACTTTGAAGAATGTATTATTTGAGCCTTGGGTGCAATATTTAAGTTTTTCTAGCTTTAGATATGCCATGACATTTTCTACCCATTTAGTGTGTGTTGGTGGTTTAGTTGACTTCCACTGCAGAAGTATAAGCCTTCGGGCCAACAAAGAAGAGAAAGCTAATACATTTAACTGACCTGCTGGTAGTGCAAGGTTTTCAGGGGTCACACCAAATATTGCTATAACTGGATCTGGTTGTATCTCCTTTTCACATATATAAGAAAAAGTCTCAAACACCGCAGACCAAAATGGTCCTAGGGATGGACACGTCCAGAACATATGGCCCAAGGTGGCCTCATCTCTGTGGCACCTAGAACATGTTGGATCAATTTCTGGGAATATTCTTGACAATTTGCTTTTAGAAAAGTGCAGCCTATGAATTATCTTAAATTGTAATAAACCGTGTTTGACGCAGATAGATGTTGAGTGAATTTGCTTAATTGTTGATTGCCAGACTGCCTCTGGAACTATATTTCCTAAGTCATCTTCCCACTGTTTTTTTTCTAAAAGTGGTGCGGCTGCTCTTTGAATCAGACTGTACAGTCGTGGCCAAAAGTTTTAAGAATGACATAAATATTGGAAATTGGAAAAGTTGCTGCTTAAGTTTTTATAGTAGCAATTTGCATATACTCCAGAATGTTATGAAGAGTGATCAGATTAATTGCATAGTCCTTCTTTGCCATGAAAATTAACTTAATCCTGAAAAAAACTTTCCACTGCATTTCATTCCTGTCATTAAAGGACCTGCTGAGATCATTTCAGTAATCGTCTTGTTAACTCAGGTGAGAATGTTGACGAGCACAAGGCCGGAGATAATTATGTCAGGCTGATTGGGTTAGAATGGCAGACGTGACATGTTAAAAGGAGGGTGATGCTTGAAATCATTGTTCTTCCATTGTTAACCATGGTGACCTGCAAAGAAATGCGTGCAGCCATCATTACGTTGCATAAAAATGGCTTCACAGGCAAGGATATTGTGGCTACTAAGATTGCACCTAAATCAACAATTTATAGGATCATCAAGAACTTCAAGGAAAGAGGTTCAATTCTTGTTAAGAAGGCTTCAGAGCGTCCAGGAAAGTCCAGCAAGCGCCAGGATCGTCTCCTAAAGAGGATTCAGCTGAGGGATCGGAGTGCCACCAGTGCAGAGCTTGCTCAGGAGTGGCAGCAGGCAGGTGTGAGCGCATCTGTACGCACAGTGAGGCGAAGACTTTTGGAAGATGGCCTGGTGTCAAGAAGGGCAGCAAAGAAGCCACTTCTCTCCAAAAAAAACATCAGGGACAGATTGATCTTCTGCAAAAAGTATGGCGAATGGACTGCTGAGGACTGGGGCAAAGTCATATTCTCCGATGAAGCCCCTTTCCGATTGTTTGGGGCATCTGAAAAAAGCTTGTCCGGAGAAGAAAAGGTGAGCGCTACCATCAGTCCTGTGTCATGCCAACAGTAAAGCATCCTGAGACCGTTCATGTGTGGGGTTGCTTCTCATCCAAGGGAGTGGGCTCACTCACAATTTTGCCCAAAAACACAGCCATGAATAAAGAATTGTACCAAAACAACCTCCAACAGCAACTTCTTCCAACAATCCAACAACAGTTTGGTGAAGAACAATGCATTTTCCAGCACCATGGAGCACCGTGCCGTAAGGCAAAAGTGATATCTAAGTGGCTCGGGGACCAAAATGTTGAAATTTTGGGTCCATGGCCTGGAAACTAGCCAGATCTTAATCCCATTGAGAACTTGTGGTCAATCCTCAAGAGGCGGGTGGACAAACAAAAACCCACTAATTCTGACAAACTCCAAGAAGTGATTATGAAAGAATGGGTTGCTATCAGTCAGGATTTGGCCCAGAAGTTGATTGAGAGCATGCCCAGTCGAATTGCAGAGGTCCTGAAAAAGAAGGGCCAACACTGCAAATACTGACTCTTTGCATAAATGTCATGTAATTGTGGATAAAAGCCTTTGAAACGTATGAAGTGCTTGTAATTATATTTCAGTACATCACAAAAACAGCTAAAACAAAGATCTAAAAGTAGTTTAGCAGCAAACTTTGTGAAAACTAATATTTGTGTCATTCTCAAAACTTTTGGCCACAACTGTACACTTTTGATATCAGACCACCCTCAGATGCACTTAAGTCAAAGATCTCCTCAATCCAGCTACTTATGGGAGGGGCTGAAAGTGTACTAAAATACCTTTTCACTAGGCCTCTTACCTGTAGATATCGGAAGAAATGTGATTTAGGAATATCCAATTCTTTAGTCATATGTTCAAATGACATAAAATGACTTCCTTGAAAAAAGTCCCTTGCATATCTGAGTCCCTTTCTAAACCAGATCTGAAAAGCATGATCAATTAAGGATGGTGGAAACAATGCATTGGAAGTAATGGGTAATAAAGAAAGTGCTTGTTTTTGCTTGAAATGTGTCCTAAACTGAAGTCATTGTATAACGATTGTTCTGTAGACAATCGAAATAAAATATTGCTTAAGGGGGCTAATAATATTGACCTTAAAATGGTGTTAAAAAAATTTAAAAATTCCTTAATCAGTTAAATATCACTTGAGAAATATTTAAAAAGGAATAAAAATTGCAAAGGAGGGCGAATAATTCAAAAAAATATATACAAGAGAAACTTGATTTATTTTTTTTTTTCTTCACTGTTCTCCGCAGGTTTCCAGTTTTTCGAGGCAAGCGCCAAAGACAGCATCAACGTGAAGCAGGTGTTTGAGAGTCTGGTGGACGTGATCTGTGACAAGATGACCGAAAGCCTGGATGGAGACGCCACCGTGTCCAACCATAAAGACTGCAGTCTGCAGGACGCGGCTGATGAAGGACACAGTGCCTGTGCCTGCTGAAAACACACAAAACCCTACAGAAAACACTGTGCTTTCCTCCTGCTAGAACTGCTGTGGTTTGTTGACGTGGACGGAGTATCATGATGACGTGGATTGGGCTGTGTGCTGGTGATCTACGTGACACACCCGACGCAAAACAACTCCACACACTGCAGGTTCATTCACATTTCTCACACATCTTTCCCTCTAACAGGCCTCACGCTTTGAAGGATCTATGTACTTTTTGCATGCGTTTCTTTCTTTTTTTTAAGCTCATTATTATTGAGATCAATGTTGCGAGTTCTGATGAGCTAATGTCTGTTTAATCTTGGAACAAATCCTCTCAAGTGAAGCTTTCTGGATAGTTCACCCAACAATGAAATTTACTCACCATTTATTCATCATCAAGTGTATGTTTATAAGTTTCTTTGTTCTGTTGAACACAAAAGAAGATATTTTTAAGAATGTTGAAAACCTGTAACCATTGACTTCCATAGTATTTGTTTATCATACTATGGAAGTCAATGGTTATAGGTTTCAGCATTTTTCAAAATATCTTCCCTTGTGTTTGACAGAAAAAAAGACACTCAAACAGGTTTTGAACTTGTGAAGATTGAGTAAATGATGACAGAATTTTCGGGTTTTGGGTGAACTATCCCTTTAAGTGTCTCTCCGTCTTTTATTCTTGATTTGATTTTGGCAATGTCATGTGCTTATTATAAAATTTGAGAAGCATTTTGCATAAAATAAAATGTAAAAAAAAAAAACATTTTGATTTTGTGTTTGTGTGGGTTTCCTCCGGGTGCTCCGGTTTCCCCCACAGTCCAAAGACATGCGCTATAGGTAAATTGGGTAAGCTAAATTGTCCATAGTGTATGAGTGTGAATGTGAGAGTGTATGGGTGTTTCCCAGTACTGGGTTGCAGCTGGAAGGGCATCTGCTGTGTAAAAGATATGCTGGATAAGTTGGCGGTTCATTCCGCTGTGGTGACCCCTGATGAATAAATGGACTAAGCCGAAGGAAAATGAATGATGTGATATTTGACATAATATATTTACAGAAAAGAAATGATGCTGTTTTTAAGAAAATAATTATTTCAAATTAATTATAAAAAATGTAATCAAAAATATATTTTTTATATTTTTTATGTCAATCATATTTTGATAACTTCATCATTAATATGCAGTTTTATGACCTATGCAGACATGATGGTAAAAAAAGGGGAACATAGCCTTAACACTTTTACCCAAGAACAGGAAACTTAGCTTGCAGATTTAAATATCTTGTCTGGCCATGTCTATCTAGAGAAAGAAAAACATTTTACAAGATTCATAAAAAAAAAACTACATGTATCATGCCAAAACTCCCTGTGTTGGCGTGGGTTTCCTCCGGGTGCTCCGGTTTCCCCCACAGTCCAAAGACATGCGCTATAGGTGAATTGAATAAACTAAATTGGCTGTAATGTATGAGTGCGGGAGTAAATGGGTGTTTCCCAGAACTGGGTTGCAGCTGGAAGGGTATCCGCTGCATAAAACATATGCTGGAATAGTAAGCGGTTCATTCCGCTGTGGCGACCCCAGATAAATAAAGGACTAACCTGAAGGAAATGAATGAGATGTCAAGTTGATCTTTTTTGTCATTTATTGACTTCTCAACCAGCTAAATACATATCAATAAATCACATAAAACTGAGGTCAAACATGAGCGGTGTTGTTGATTAAGCAGTGGACAGGGCTGCTCTCCTCTATCAGTGTTTCTGCACACTCTTCTGGCTGTCCGTTATGTCCACTATTCTCTCAGAGTAAACAGATAGCAGACTCACGCCTGTACTCAAGCTTTTCCCGCGGGTTTTTACTCCTCTCCAATGCCAGCTGGCCGTAATACAGTTAAATGCACCGCTGACAGGGTAGACTCTCTCACATTTCTTCATCTGAGCTCTCAAACCTCTCATTCAGCATTTAGATACTCGTACATGTGCAGCAAAAGTGAATCTCTTCAATTGTTTTTATCTTTTTATTGCAAAACATCCACTTTATCAGCTGTAGTTTGTAATTCTTATGAAATTCATTCAAGAGATAGTCCATTGTCATCATTTACTTTCATGAATGAATGAGCATTGAAAGTCAAAATATCTTCTTTAGTGTATTTTTTTCCTACTATGGAAGTCAATCCTTAACGGTTTTTAACATTCTTCAAAATATCTTCTTTTCTAACAGAAAAAGTAACAAAAGTAACTCTTAAAAGTTCAAAACCAACAAGAAAATTTAAATAGTCATCATTTACTTATCCTCCATTTTCACATGTTTGAGTTTCTTCCGTTGAACCAAAAGAAGATATTTTGAAGAATGTTGGAAGCCTGTAACCATTTGACTTTTTGAACCACTTGAGTGTGAGTAAATGATGCTCATTCTTGTGTGAACGCTACCTTTTAAACATCAGCATGCATGCACAATGCACAAAACGCATGCATGCGTTTACTCATTCTCCACTTACAAACGTGTTTGAGTTTCTTCTGTTGAACACAAAAGAAGATATTTTGAAGAATTTTGGAAACATGTTACCATTGACTTCTTGAACCGCTTGAGTGTGATTAATGATGCTCATTCTCGGGTGAACTGTCCCTTTAACATCAGCACGTAAAGCACACATAAAAACCTTTTTGCCCCCCCAAAAAGTGACTTTGCACTTGTATTTGTTTTTCCCACTATGGAAGTCCTACTATCGTCTTTAGCATTCAACAGAAAAAAGGAAACCCTTAAAGGTTCAAAACCAACACAAAATTTTAATTGTCATCATTTACTCATCCTTCACTTACAAACATGTTTTTCTCTGTTGAATACAGAAGAAGATATTTTGAAGAAAATAGCCATTGAGTTGTGTGTGAGTAAATGATGCTCATTCTTGGGTGAACTGAACATCAGCATTTAAATCACAAATAAAATTCTTTTTGCAAAAAAAGAAAGTGACTTTGTGCACTCGCAGGAGTTGATAGCATCTGTAATTTACGACTTTATACCCATATCTCTGCCAAGTCCTCTTATTTTATGTTCACACACAGAAAACAATGGCAAATAGGCTTCCTGAGTTTCATTTTCCTGTTACCCACCACAAACCCACCAACCTCCAGAGTCAGAGGAAACCAGGGAAATACATGCACCGTTGACCTCAGTATTGCATGCATAGTACCCTTAAAAAATGTAACAAGTCAGTGCAAATCCATTATTGTGCATTTTGTATTTAGTGTCTAAATTAGATCTGAATAAACTAAAACAACATCTTTGCATGAGTAAAACCACCTGTTAAAATGATAGTTCACCTAAAACTGAAAGTTCTGTCATCATTTACTCATCCTTCACTTGTTTCAAACCTATTAGAATTTCTTTGTTCTGTTGAACACAAAATTAGATATTTTGAAGAATGTTGGAAACCTGTAACCATTGACTTCCATAGTAGAAAAAACAAATACTATGGAAGTCAATGGTTGCAGGTTTCCAACATTCTTCAAAATATCTTGGTATATAATATATGGTAATATATGGAAGCTTGTAACCATTGACTTCCATAGTATCTTGGTATATAATATATGGTAATATATGGAAACCAGTAACCATTAACTTCCATAGTATTTGTTTTTCCTACTATGGAAGTTGGTGGTTACCGGTTTTCAACATTCTTCAAAATATCTCAAATATTTCTGTGTTCAACAGAAAAAAGAAACTATTAAAGGTTCAAAACCAACACAAGAGTGACTAAATGGTTAGGTAATTTAACATTTGTGGATGAAATTCACATCAGGAGTCACATTTGGCATCTTAACAATGTGTTCTGGGTTGAAATAACGGCACAGTCCTGCCACGGTGATAATAGACAGTGAGCTGCATGCAAATTGGATGGGGTTGCAATACGCGCGCTTATCTGTGTGTGAGGAGCTCAGCGCTGTGCTGATAACGCAGGTTGAGCAATAAAAAAACAAGAGTGTCAGACTGTGATAAAAAGAACCGGTTACTTCGTTCAGAACAACACCAGTGCAGTTTGTGCTCTCCAAACACATGCTACTAAACACCTGAAGACTGTATTTCACATAATGAACATGCAATTAACCCTACAAGATGTTTACAACTCCTAAAAATCCTAAAAAACCCTTGCATTTTTACATCTGGAGAGTGAAGATTGAGTAGTGGCAGCATGATCTCAAGCTCCTCCCAGTAAACAACGCTCATTTTGATGCTCCGCCTCCAATAGTAAAAGCGTAAACACACTGTTTTAGTACAAGATCTGCTTATCGGATGAGATACATGTAACCGTCTATGGTTTCTGCAGTGGTATTTGTATGCAAAGCACAGATGGAAATGAGAATACAGCTTTCCGAAGAGTTATATGGATTATTGATGAATTTGTAAAGCTAAATGGATGACAAAAATGAGGAGCGATAGATTGAAAATTGTGTTCGTGTTGTGTCTTGCCTTCGTCACTTCAGGAGGAAAATATTTTGAAAGTAAAGGTAAGAAACGCAATCTCTTGGTTTAGTGTTTTTGAGTATAAAGTTGCATGCTTATTTCAATATTCACTAACTAACTAGCTGATTAACTCAATTCTTAATTGTAAGCAATTACAAAAAGGATATAAACACTAAAGAAAAAAGTTTTATATATATTGCTCATATGGTTAAGTATCATGTGACACTGAAGACCGGAGTAATGGCTGCTTGCAACAAAGTAATCATTTACATTTTAGCAATAAGTTTTTTAACAATAAGTTGACTACTAAAAAAAGTGAGTAAACCCCTCCATTTTCAAGGCAATTAGTTCACTTCACTTAAAAAAGTGAGTAAACCCATAAATTTTATAGGGATTAGTTGGCTTTAATTTTAAAAAAGTGAGTAAACCCGTTGATTTTAAAGCAATTTGTTGACTTTACATAAATGAGTAAACCTGTTGATTTTAAAGCGATTAATCAACTTTACTTAAAATCAACAGGTTTACTTACTTTTTTAAAGTAAAGTTGACTAAT
>CAIGQV010016547.1:221524-243240 GCA_903798115.1 Danio jaintianensis
GTTGACTAATCGCTTTAAAATCAACAGGTTTACTTACTTTTTTAAAGGCAATTAGCTGACTTTACTTAAAAAAGTGAGTAAACCCGTTGATTTTAAAGCAATTTGTTGATTAAAAAAAGTGAGTAAATCCATAGATTTTAAAACAATTAGTTGACTTTACATAAATAAGTGAGTAAACCTGACCATTTTAAAGCAAAAAGTTGACTTTACTTAAAAAAAAATTGTAAACCTGACTATTTTAAAGCAATAAGTTGACTTTACTTTAAAAAAACGTAAGTAAACCTGTCAATTATAAAGTGATTACTTAAAAAATGGTGTGTGAACCTGTCGACTTTAAAGCAATTAGTTGACTTTACTTAAAGTGCTTAAACCTCACTGTAAAAAAAATTCTTGCTGTCTTCAAATTTTAAGTTGAATCAAATTAACTTTTCTAGTCATCTCAACTTGCATCAATTAAACTGACTAAAAATATTAAGTTAAACTTTGTATAACTTAATACATTTAGTTGAAACCTGATAAACTTATTAAAATAAGTTAAAGCAACATGAAAATATTTATTGTCCTTTTATCGTCATACATTTTTTTACAGTGCTGTCGATTTTAAATCGATTAGATGATTTTAAAAAAGGGAGTAAACCTGTCGATTTTAAAGCAATTAGTTCACTTTACTTTAAAAAGAATTAGTAAACCTGGTGAGTAAACCTGTCGATTTTAAAGCAATTAGTTGAGCTTACTTAAAGTGAGTAAACTCGTTGTGTAATTATGTGCATAATTATAAAAATTAGGTTAAATTAACGTAACAGTTAAGTTATGAGCTTACTCACTTTTTTAAAGTAAATAATTGCTTTTTACAGTGTAGAAAGTGGTCATTTAACATTGTTATCGTTCACAATATTACTGTTCTTACTGTCATTTTTATTAAATGCAAATTGTAAACTTTTGAATAGGAACAATTTAGATTTCTAAATATTTATGAAATATGCATGCTACTTAAACTCCAAACCACATTACACAAAAACATATCCGTAATTTGTATGACTTTATTGCTTAATATTGATTTGAAGAGAATATTTTGCTTCACATTATTGTGCTTTTTTGTTGTTGTTGTTAATTATCAACGTATTATTATTCTAAAATAAATGTGCTGTTGTCGCTGATGATATGTGCAACATAATTTGATTGTTCAGTGGCCCAGTTAATCCGAGATGAAACCGAGGATATTAAATGTTTTGTGGAGGGAAAAAAGGACTTCACTTGCTTCTGGGAGGAGGAGGACGGGACGAATTATTCACAAGATAACTATACCTTCACATATACATACATGTAAGTGAATTACATATTGTCTGTTGTCTCTAAATGTATTCCTACAAACTGAGATTGACCACCTGATTACTTAAAGGTACAAATGAGAATGAATCACTTACCCTTTACTTGTTCCAAACCTATTTGAGTTTCTTTCTTTTGTTGAACAAAAAAGAAGATATTTTGAGAAATGTTAGTTGTTGAGACCCATTGATTTCCATAGTAATAGTTTCCAACTATTGAAGTTGATGGGTGCCAGCAACCAACCTTTTTCAAAATATCTACTTTTGTGTTCAACAAAATAAAGAAACTCTTAAAAGTTTAAGACCACGTGAGGTAAATAGGCACTTTTAATTTTTGGGTGAACTAACCCTTTTATTGATTCAGTTCATTTGTTTAATGAACATATTCAATTTTCAATTCATCTTTATTTCAATGTAGATTGTGTCAAAGTAGCTTAACCTAGAAGTTCTAGTAAATTGAAACTGTGTCAGTCCATATTAACCAATGTAACTTCTTCTTTTCATATGTCTTCAGGAATGAAAACAAGATGGATTGTGTGGTTTCATCTTTGTTTTTACTGAGCAGTAACAGAAGCGTCTTCTTCTGCAAACTGCCCAAAGCCCTGTTCTTCACCTCTCTGGACGTGCAGGTTCTCCGTGATGGTCAGATGCTGTATAATCGTAGCCTCAATGTTGAGAACATCTGTAAGTATAATCAAGTTTTAAGTCTTTTCATACCAGGAATGTTAACTTTTAGCACTCAAGCCAATGCACAATAACAATCTTTATTGTAAGCGCGCTACAGTTTTGTCATCTGCTGCTTTTTAACGGCACAATATGTACAATTTGTTCATTAAAATATCCAAAACCACTAGAAGAGTGTTATATATATTGCAGACTTATATACTTTTATTGTCACAAATGTTTTGAAGAATGTTTAAATCGAGAGAAATAAGCTATTTTAACTAGTGAGATGGAGCGTGTGTTGTGTGTTCATGCTAATGATGTCATACAGCCTGGATTTCCATTTTTGTTTAATAGAAAACAGGGAAACAGCAAAGACGCTTTAATATGTTGTGTGTTTTATTTATTAGAGCGGCATTATAACAGAAGTGTATTTAGTTTGATAAAAAAAGCACTGCTTCTTCTCTACATGATCAGAATACGCCTTCAAAATACGCCTTCGTTTGGTGTGAATACATGTAGCGAAAGTAGTAGCGAAAATTACATACTGTGCCTTTAAATGCTTGAGATTTTTAAAGCAGGATGGACTCTGATTGGCTGTCAATGTTTTGATGTACTTTAGCTGAAAAATTATATGTTTTTTCGACTTTATTCGACGTTTTTTTAAGGTGAAAACGGTAAAAAATGAAAAGAAAATAATAATAATTGGCATAGTTCATCTAAAAATTAAAATGTACTCATTATTTAGTCAGCCTCAAGTGGTTCCAAACCTTTATTCATTTCCTTTTTCTGTTAAACAGTAAAGAAGATATGTTGAAGAAAGCTGAAAACCTGTAATCATTGACTTCCAAAGTAGGAAAAACAAATACTATGGAGGTCAATCGTTGCTGGTTTTCAATAAAGAAAGTGGAGTTTGAGTAAATGATAATGGAATTTTCAGTTTTGGGTGAACTGTGAACGTTTTTTGTGGTACGCATTTCTAAAATGTTATGTTTAAATATGTAAATTAGACATTTTTTAATTAAACATGCATTAATTAGCATAGATTTCTAGCAGAAAAATTAGAACACTGGATAAAGTCAGGATAAAAAGTCCTTGTTTCTTTTGATTTTGACAGAGTAAAATGTTTTGGGTTTTTTTTTCGTTTTTTTACAAAGTGGATCTTAAGTTTAAAATTAAAAAATATATAAATAAAATGTACATAATCAGGCATATTATGAAAAAAAATAAAACTCCTGAATTCAGATATGAATAAAACTATGAATTCAGTGAATGTAAGAGCTGCTTTATGACTGAAGAAAAAACTATTTTAAGAAAAACGATTTTAAAATACATATTGCAGTTGAAATCTGCAAACACAAATTGACTCTTAAAGAGACAGTTCACCCAAAAATGTACATTTTCTCCATATTTACTCTCCCTTAAGTGCTTCCAAACCTTTATCAGTTTCTTTTTTTTCTGTTGAACACAAAAGAAAATATTTTGAAGAAAGCTGACAAGCCATAACCATTGTCTTCCATAGTAACAATTCTATGAAAGTCAATGGTTACAGGACATTCTTCAAAACATCTTCTTTTGTGTTCAACAGAAACTCATAAAGGTTTGAAACAAGTAAAAGGTGAGCAAACAATTTTCCTGAACTATTTTTGGGTGAACTATATTCCTTTAAATTATATTTTGTATGTTCTATTTATATTAGACTGAAAAACACTTTACGAAAGTCCCATGATGTGAACATTTTTAAGTGTTTTCCTGCATTCTCTCACATTCATTATTGTTCTTTGTGTGAATGTTGTTTGTTGTTTTTTTTAACACAAGTGAATGCATTCATGTGTGAGATGTTCAATATAGCTGTTTAGCACTTTGGGTGTAAATAAATATCCTCTTTTTTCTCAATTCTAAGTCGCTTTGGACAAAAGCATCAGCAAAATGACTAAATGTAAATAAAATAAAATAAAATACATTATTATTAT
Source organism: Danio jaintianensis (assembly GCA_903798115.1). NCBI lineage: Eukaryota > Metazoa > Chordata > Actinopteri > Cypriniformes > Danionidae > Danio > Danio jaintianensis. The sequence goes on from CAIGQV010016547.1 coordinate 225,486, forward strand.
TGTTGTTCCTCTGGCAGTGTTGACGGATCCTCCCAGAAACGTCACAGTCTGGAGCTCCGGGAAGGAAGGGCAGCTGAACGTGAGCTGGCTGCCTCCTGCAGTCAAATACATAGACGACAGTTTGATTTATGAGGTCAGATATGCCGTGGAGGAAAGTCACATGGGCAAGGTACGTTTTCTGTCTACACTGTTAATGATATCTGTTAATTAACAGTTTCCGTATTTTGTGATTCACAAGTGTTTTCCGTTTATTTACGGTTGTGAATTGCATTATGGGACCTTGATCTCTGCTCTGTCGACTTTTAATGTTGAAAATTCAACTCTACAGTTTAACAAAAGTGACTTTTATTGACATTTTAGTCATTTTGAAATAATATAAATGTATAGCAAATAATATAGAGAGAAATAAGTCTGTAAAATAACAGAAAATGTACTGGCAGATTATCACAAGGTTTTTGTACCATAATATACAACAACAAACCTAGACAATAAATCACTTTAAAGTATTAAAAATGTTAATAAGCATCAGTTTTTCTAACTTTTCAAGGTTAAAAGTTGTTGGAAGAAAGATCAAGCTCCCATAAAGCAATTCAAAGCAAAAATAAATGGGGACATTTTTAAATAAAAACATGAATCACAAAATATGGAAAAGATTTTAAATTTTGCTCAGGTACACTGCAAAAAATACTTTTCTTACTTAGTTTTGCTCTTGTTTTTAGTCTAAATATCGTAATATTCTTAAATCAAGAAGCATTTTCTAGACAAGCAAAATATATTGTCTTGTTTTCAGAAATAATGTCAAAATTAAGTCAGTTTTTCCCTAAAACAAGTAAAATAATCATGTGTTTTTGCTTTGAAATTAGATTATTTTACTTAGCCCATTAGCAGATTATTTAACTTGTTTTAAGGAAAAACTCACTTAATTTTGACATATTGTTTTATTTAATTGAAATGATCATGATATCACAAAAAATTAAGCAGCAAAGATCAGTAATGATATTAATAATAAAACAATAATGAACCATCAAATCCGCAAATAATTATCATCATGTGACAATGAAGACTGGAGTAATGATGCTGAAAATTCAGCTTTATAAACAGAAATAAATGAAATGTAAAAATATATTAAAATATTTTTTTCTAAACAGTAATAACAGTTCACAATATTTCAGTTTTTACTGTATTTTTTCAAATAAACGCAGCTTCATCAGCATAAGGGGCTTTTCAAAAACTGTTCTAGACATTTGATTGGTTGTGTGTTTTCATCCTTGTTCAGATGAGAAGTTAAACTGAGAAAAAAATCCCATGGCACTTCTCGTAAAGAGGAGGGGTGTAAACCCGATGTCCTGGCCAAATTCCCTTCATCAGCCCTTACCCTTCATGGCCTCCCAATCATCCCCATCCACTGAATTGGCTCTATCACTGTCTCTCCACTCCACCAATAGCAGGTGTGTAGTGAGCGCACTGGCGCCATTGTCCTGTGGCTGCCGTCACATCATCCAAGTGGATGCTGCACACTGGTGGTGGAGTGGAGAGACCCCCCTCATGATTGTAAAGTGCTTTGGGTGTATGGCCATACACGATAAATGCAATATATAAATACACATTACATTACATGCTGAAACTCATCTGGATTTTGTCTTCTGCAGGTGGAGGAGACCAAAGCCAGCACCATGTTGGTTTTGCGTGGTTTACAGCCTGACACCAGATACAAGGTGTGGGTCCGTGTCAAACCGGATGGCGTTTCTTATAAAGGCTACTGGAGTTCTTGGACCAGTCCTGTGATTACAGTCACACCACCAGGCAGTATGTGGATTTCAACGCTTATAAGTACATTTGACACGATCTAGAATAGTGTTTCTCAACCACATTCCTGGAGGACCAACAGCACGTCTCCTTTGTCTATCACACCCATTACAGGTCTTTCAGTCTCTGCTAATGAGCTGATGATCTGAATTAGGTGTGTTTGGTTAAGACATTAATGCCGCGGTCACACTAGACTTTGAGCATGCGAAATTCTGTCGTATGTCATTGAGAAAAGTATAAAAACAAGATGATTAGACATTAAAAAAGAGAGGGATTGCTCCATACTTAAAATTTCTATACAGAGAGGTAACTTTTTGATCTTTTATTGGTCTCACGCAATCATGTGATGCGATTTCGCAGGTCAGAGTTCACCAAGCTTTAAGTTTCAACAGAGACATGCGAAACTTGTCGTACCAGCTTGCGTTTCCGGTCTGCAGGATTCGCATGCGTATGAATGGAAGTCTATGGGGCGAAAAGTGCAGTGTGACCGAGGCTTAAGGCATGGTAAATGTGCAGAGCTGGTGGTCCTCCAGGAACGTGGTTGAGAAGCACTGATCTAGAAAACATCTCAAGTCAAATTTAATTTACACCAACAGCCACTTTATAAGGTAGCGATTTTGCTTATACTTCATTGGACCTGCTTTTGCCTTCAGTTTTCGAACACTCCAACACCCCCGCGCTGCATCTAAAAAGGATAGGATTTTCCCCAGTTTTTTGGGGTGGGGAGGGGGGGTTTGGATGGGATGAGAATTTATTTGTGGGAGAGGTGTGAAAATCCACTCCTGTTGACCCTCTAATATGTATCAGTATATATGAGGGTCAGTGTGGATATGAAAAAAAATCAGATCTCATGTGGATTTTTGTGTTTACGCTATTGAAACTAATTCCGATCAGTGTCAGATGTGACCAAAAAGTCTGGGTTGTTTTTTTGTGCTAATGTAAATGCTTATATGTAATGGGCTGATCAGATATTTGCATTAACAAGCAGTTAAATGTGTGTACCTAATAAAGTGGTCAGTGAGGGTAGATCAATTTTATATAGATATTCAACTTTTAAAGGGACAGTTCAAAAATGAAAATTCTGTTATCATTTACTGACCTTTTATTTGTTTCAAACCTTTATGAGTTTCTGTTGAACACAAAAGAAGATATTTTGAAGAATGTTGAAAACCTGAAACCATTGACTTCCATAGTATTTTTTCCCTACTATGTATGTCAATGGTTACAGGTTTTCATCTTTCTTCAAAATATATATATATATATTTTAACATTACACTGATTTGGGACCACTTGAGGGTGAGTAAATATTTTGGATGAACTATCCCTTTAATAATTTAGTATTTTCATTTCAGAGCATTCATTTTTGGTCTGTTTTTAATATATATTTTCAGATCATATTTATTTTGTTTCTGTTTTTCTAACAGGCATGGATCCGCTGATTGTACTGCTGGTGGTTTTTATCATACTGATCCTCTGTCTGCTTTCTATGACTGTGATTCTGTCCCACCACAAGTCAGTTTCACACACACACTAACACACATTTATAGCTGTCTAAATGATGACAAATATTTACAGTGCTTAGCATATATGAGTACACCCCCCACAAATCTCTCATTTAAATTAATATTTTCTAACTAAATAACTTACAATAATGGTTAAAAAATTAGTAGCTCAAATTTATGTATTTGGGAAAAATATTAACTAAAATTTTCAAAAATAGCAAAAATCAAGAGAAACAAAAAATATATGCAATTTAGTTGAAATGAATTGCATGAATTTAAATGCATTATCTTTCCATTTCTAAAGATGTTCTGTGACTAAAATATTAATTTATAAATATATGTGTTTAATAAATCCGCTTTGTTCAAATGCACCAATATATATTACCCATATTCACTGAGAAATAAAAATATTCATTTTAAAAATGGGGTGTACTCATATATGCTGAGCACTGTATGTATTATTATTCAGGATTGTTTAGTAGTTCTTTAAATGCCTATTTCAAGGTTGCAAAGGTTGATTATGTTCTTTAAACAAAGAACATGTATTAAATGCATTGAAATTACTTTACCGAAAAACTTTAACACTTGTGAGTTTAGTGATTGCAGTTTAATGAGCAATATGTTAATGTGTACTTTACAGGTTTCTTCTGAAGAAACTGTGGCCTGACATCCCAACACCAGAGCACAAGTTTCCAGGTCTTTTTACGGTCTACAAAGGGGATTTTAAGGTAATTTATTCATTTTTCTAATTAAATATTCAAGTGTATAATATATACTTTACAAAGTAACATATACAGATAAGAATTTAAGCAAATTGCTGTATTTTCTTTTAATGAAATGAACAATTGTATAATTGCATTCAGCAAAGGTACATTCAGTTGATAATTTTTATTCTTTTAAAAAGATACAGAATATTTGTGTTTCAAATAAATACTCATTTGCTCTTTATTTATCAAAGAATCATCATTTCTTACACCATTTTTAGTATCAGCTGTTTTAAACATTAAAAATAATAAAATAATATGTTTCTTGGTAATCAAATCAGCATATTCAGATTGATTTCTGAAAGATCAGGTTCTTTTCTGATGCTGAAGTTTAAAGTAGTGATGCTGAAAATTCAGCTTTGGTTCACAGGAATAAACTATATTAATAATCACCTAATCCAACAGTGGTTGTTTCAGACGTCCGTGATTGCTGCAATTCTTTTAATAGCCACAAGGGGAGACAAACCAAAATAAAGAGGCACCATTCGAAACGCACATGCCGTTTACTTTCACTTTCACATTCGTGATTGCATGTAAATTGGGTTTTTTCTACTAATAACTGTAGTTTAAAACAACAACAAACAAATGGCAATGAAAATAGTTAACGTATCTCTTCTGTAGCAAATATTCCTAACGTTTTATTGCCTTTGTGTGTGTGTAGCCTTAGTCAATAGTTAGGCTTTTTTTATACAATAAACCAGTGCAAATATCTTTATAATATACATATAAAAAATAAATTACAAATACAAAATAACAATATATAAAAAGGGGGAAAGAAAAGTAAAAAGAAAACTGCATGACAATCAGTGTTCACAAACCTGATGTTGCTTGAACCGCTTTTTCAAGTTTCTTTAAATAGGTTTCAATTTGTTAGCCTTTTTAGTTTTTCTTTTACCAGGCTGTTCCAAAGCCTTGTATCTTGAACTGAAGATGTTCTGCCAATGGACTAAGCAAAATAATCTTGTAATCGCTTTGAAATTAGATTATTTAGCTTACCATATTGGCAGATTATTTTACTTGTTTTATGGAAAAACTCACTTAATATTGACATGTTTCAGAAAACGAGAATATTTTTTGCTTGTCTAGAAAATGCTTCTTCAGTAAAGGCAGGGTTTCCACTCTTTCATGGACACCAGATTCACAGACTTTTTAAATCACCATTCATTTTAAATCAAGCACCTTTGTAATTGAAACCCCAGCATATGAAAGTCCTTATTGTACTTAATTTACATTAAAAAGGTTGGAGTAATTTCCAAATATTTAGACCGTTTTAAACAGTCATGTTCAAAAAACTTTAATATTCGTTGAATTCAATACTGTTAAAAATAATATGTGGTTTCTGAAATATCGCTCAAATCTGCATTACTTGTCAGTGTTATTGCACAAGATTTCAATTTAGGATTTTTAAATGAAGTTTTATTTTTTGTTCTGTATTTGACAGCAGCACAGTACAATTGTTAAAATAACATAACCATAAACAAATTTTATTTTAAAATTTAATTCAAGGACTTTTGCTTTGTTTTTAAGTACTTTCCAGGCATTGAATGCATACAGCTGAAGTCAAAATGATTAGCCCTCCTATGAATGTTTTCTTTTTCAAATATTTCCCAAATGATGTTTAACAGAGCAAGGAATTTTTCACAGTATTTCCTATAATATTTTTTCTTCTGAATTCTATCTCGGCTAGAATAAAAAGTAGTTTCTATTTCTTTTTTTTACCATTTTAAGGTCAGTATTATTAGCCCCCTTAAGCTTTATTTTATTTCGATTGTCTACAGAACAAACCATCATTATACAATGACTTGCCTGATTAACCTAACCTGCCTAATTAACCTAGTTAAGTCTTTAAATGGCACTTTAAGCTGAATACTAGCATCTTGAAAAATATCTAGTAAAATATTATGATATAAATATCTAGTAAAATATTATGATATAAATATATATCATAGCAAAGATAAAGAAATTATGTTATTAGAAATGAGATATTAAAACTACTATGTTTAGAAATGTGTTGAAAAAATCTTCTTTCCCTTAAACAGAAATTGTGGAAAAATATACATGGGGGCTAATAATTCTGACTTCAACTGTACAAATCTGAAATTCAAGAAGCCCTGTGAAGGATTTTTGTACTAGAAACCATTTTTTCTAGTGTACCAGAGATCATTCAGTGTTGTGTTTTCCTCAGGAGTGGATGAGCCAGAACAGCGGCAGCATGTGGGCAAGATCAGTCCACATGTACACAGAAGAGCTTCCTTCCCCGCTGGAGGTGTTATCTGAGGTCAGTCTGTCCCCGTTAGACGAGAGGAAGCTTGTGCGGGATGAGGACCAGCGTTCAGACTTGGGGCTGACAGAGCCTCCTCATTGGCTCATGGAGCAGTTGAGGGCGCTTCAAGAAAACCCTGAATCCCTCTCTCGGTCCATTTTACTGCAGTCCCACGACACCTACATCACTTTAAACCACAGCTCCAGTGGTCAGCGGGAGGACGATGTTTTTGAGGAAACGCTACCATTACAAACGCTTTTCACCAGCGCAGGACCGTCCTCTTTAAACGCCTCACACTCAGACCTGGGCTCGCTCCGGCAGAGCTCGGGGTCAGGCCGGCTGTCCTCGCAGTCCAGCTTCGAGGATCCCAACCACCCGGGGCACCCGAAAGGGCCGGGATATTCTTATATGGCAGTGGCGGATTCGGGGGTGTCCATTGATTACAGTCCAATGAGCTCCAGCCGGATCATCGAGATCGGGAAACGCGGGTTTTACGCCAATGAATACAAAAATGAGATCTTTGGATACAAGTGGCCGTTCTCCGGTCAACACGTCCAGTCTGGATACTGACACATTGTTCAAAACATGAGGTTTAAAGGAATGGTTTACACAAAAAAAATGAAATTACTCCATAGTTTACTTACTCTCAAGCTATTCTTTGTGTATATGGCATTGTTTTATGTCAGACGAATCACTGACTTCCAGTGGTGGCCAAATGCATGTAAAGCCTTAATTTAAGCTGCATTCAAACTACAAGCAACTCGCAACACCAAAGCTACAAGCAACCATTCATTTCAACGGAGAGCGAGCAACTTTTGGTGACCTCCGTCTACGCAAGCGGCAGCAACCGTTGGCGTGTCGAGTGACACAACAAATTGGAGAATCCTTATGCTGCAAGAATCCTATGCGAGAGTGATTTAGATGTTAAGTCAATGCAAAGACACAAATAGACATCCTGTGGCGTGATTCACATGAATGAGGCGGCACGAATGACGCGATTTACGCGAACGAAGTGGCGCCTTTTGCGCATTTGACAATGATCGAGTTAGAAAATCTGAACTTCAGCGGACATTCATGCCGCGTTAAGCAATCAGGAGCTTTCTCTTGTAGGGGCGTGATTATGACGTAGTGCCTGTTGTTGGTGTCCCGAGGGGAAATCCTCTTGCCGACACTGGACAACAGCTCATCAAACTGGGCTCGACTCAGTCTGAAGTACCGCTGAAAGCCTCCATCATCCAGGTATAGTTTCTAGAGGAGTTGATGAACTCACAGAGCTGGGTGCACCTCTGAAAGGATCTAGTGGACTCAGACACGGCGCCAAATGAATCTACGCTGTTTTTCAGCCTTCCTAAAGCACATGAAGCACAGCTACTCTCTCAAAAAAATCCATGTTAGCCATTTAACAATGAAGCTGGAGTCACCGGGCAGACTGAAGCCATGCCCATGACGTCAATCCGCATCTATTGTGAAGTGAATTTGATGCGCGAATGAAGTGAATTTGATGCGTGTATGAAGCGAGTAAACCCAAAATGATAACGCGTCTATTTACGCGCGAATAGCACGATTTATTCGTGCATGCCTCATCTGGTATGAACACAGCATTCAACTTTATGCAAATAAAGAGTGACTTTCTTGAGCGACAGCCAATACGAGCATCAGCAGAGCTCAAGTGATCCTCTCAAAGCTCCCGCAGAGGCCGGTTGTATTAGATCCACACAGACCCATGTTTGCAGGAGATAAATAGCCGCAATGACAGAGAACACCCTTTTTTCATATCATCTTTGTAATTAAGTACATAAAATTAAAGTTCTTGCAGGACTCCCAGAGTTCATCAAGATTCTTTGGATTCATCTTCAATGCCTCCTCCTTCATCTGACCCCAGATATAATCAATAACGTTCATGTCTGGTGACTGGGCTGGCCAATCCTGGAGCACCTTGACCTTCTTAGCTTTTAGGAACTTTGATGTGGAAGCTGAAGTATGAGAAGGAGTGCTATCCTGCTGAAGAATTTGCCCTGTCCTGTGGTTTGTAATGTAATGGGCAGCACAAATGTCTTGATACCTCAGGCTGTTGATGTTGCCATCCACTTTGTACATCTTTTATTTTATGTACTGATTCCATTTATATTTAGTGTTTTCTCTGAATAATGTTTACTTTCAGCGGCATGTAAACTCATTCACCCTCAGTGAGTTATTCACCCTCAGTCATCATTATAAAATTTCCTAAGCAACCTCAAGGTGGGAACACCAATTAGCGACTTCAATCGCCACCCAGAACGACAGGCAGATATAAAGTCGCTGCTAGTGTGAACGAGGCATTACACTTCTGCGTCGAGTGATCGAGTGCAATGTTGTTGTGAGCATTTATACTTGTTCTGTTTGTGCTCTTCCGAAACTCTAGCAGGCACTGGGTATTATATGTTCCACTGTGTTGAGTTTCTTCAGTGTTTTGAGTTTACATTAGTGTTTTGAAATGTAAATCAATTTGAAATGTAATCAAACTCATACTCAATCAAGAAATAGAAAAAAGAGGTGGGAGCCAGTGAGCGTTCAACAACTTCAAAGGTCCCGTGAAATTCAAATAAAGTTTTTTAAACGTTAGTATCAGTATGTTAGTTTTAATGATATCTGCAAGCTAGTGTGCTTCAGTGACAAAATTCGCATTTAGAAGATACAAACCTGATATAAACATCCAAAGCTTGCAGTTTGTCACTTTAGCCTAAATGGATCAACAAATTTTTTTTCTTACTTCAGTCTCTCATCAAATCTTCTGACCAATCAAATGCTCAAATTGATCTCAAATTGCTCCGAGCCCCGCCCACACTTGTCAACGCAACCAAGTGGGCCAATCACAGATCTCGCGCTCTGCGTCGGCCGAAGTGTCGTTACATTTTTTAAAGGGTGCACATCAGGGTCCGGCAAAGGGTATGTGACTAGCCAGACCTATTGCCAGACCTATTGCGCGCACTCGTCAATGCAGAAGTCAAAAAATTAGCCTTTATGCATGACTGACATATATGACATATAACCTAAGACGAGTAGACAGACATAAGTAGCATTGTAAGGGTAATATACTGTATAACGTTATACAGTAATGCCAAGCCAACTAGTTTTCTTGTTTGTCGTCGTCTTCTGTGGTAAACAAACGGTGTGGTAAGTGGTTCCCGTGAGACACGTCTATTCCTGGAGCTTCCGCTACGAATGTGTCATGTCATAGGTCATATACGTCAGTCGTGCATATAACATACATTCGGTCGCCGCAAACATAAGTGATTTAGAGTTATTAATTTAAATATGGTAAATATTTCACTTACAAAAACACATGGATCTGCTTTATAAGACATGTGGTAACCCCCTTGTGGTGTATGGGGTAGTTTGACAATTGATGATTATTTAGAAGCACTAACCAACACCATTATACAGCATGCAAGACCCAGGATAAAATTTAAAACTAGTGTGTTCATCTGACAGAAGAAAGTCATATACACTGAGGATGGCTTGGGGGCGAATAAATTATGGGCTAATTTAAATTTTTGTGTGAACTATTTGACCTTTAAGGAGAACAAACACCTTGCATCAGATTGAATAAGCTAATGTTATGGCATCTACAGGTATATGGCAGCTGTTGACGAAAACTTTTTTTTGTACAGTGTATAAATAACGTGTCACCTAAATACCAATGAAGACTTTCCTTTTTCTTTTATTTTGTTAGATGTTATTGTCTTTTATTATGAATACATTAACTTGTGGTACTTTCCACAAATGGGGTTCACTTTTTTTAATCATAAATAATTGATAAATGATAAATTAAGTCATATTGTTTGATTTGATTAAAATATCACTTAAAAGACTACTTCAAACTAAATACATTTCATCATGATCAACAAGAATATGTACTTATCCATATACACTTAAAATAAAAATTAATTTAGCCGGTTCGAAATGGAGCTTGGATGAAGCACAAGATAATCTACAGGACATTTTAAATGCATCAAATATCTGTATTCTGAATAATTCAATCATACAAATTGAATTTGTCATTATACTGGCATTCATTTGAAATGAGTTGATGTTCAACTCACTGTGATTGGAATGTTTTTAAGTAAATAATTTGAAATGGCAATAATGCAATGATTTTTCAGTTCGTAGAGAAGATATCTGTATTTATGGCACAATTTGATAAATATTTTCATATAAATATATTTGCTATAGGAATGCAAAATGACAAACTTTAAATGAAATAAATATAAAACAAATCAGTACATTTAATATTTATTTTGCCCACCTTGACCACTTTTTGGACACTTAAAAAAACGAAACTATAATAATTTGATCACTTTTTGGACATTTAAAAAACAAAACAAAAATAATTTGATCACTTTTTGGACACTTAAAAAACAAAATAATAATAAATATCAAACAAGCTCAGATTTTTTTAAAGATGCTTTTTAGATGTTTTTAGATTTTTTTAAGCTGTACTGAAGTTTAAGTTAGTTAAGTAAATTAAATAAATACTTAAAGTGATATAATGCATACTTAATAATTTTACAATATTTATTTTGTCCTACTGAGCTGGACTTTCACCACTTTCATCTCAACAACAAAAAAACACACACATTTAACCCTCTTTGTGGAAAGTACCTGATCTTGTAAATTGTACATAGAACAGTTTTCTAATCTGATTTGTGGTTTGTTAATCTTTCAGATCTGTAAAAATTCAAGCATAAAGGAAGTCAGTCTGAAAAAACTATTAGACCTTAATTGTTGGTCAGTTGATTCAGATATATGAAGGATAATTCATCCATCCGGATCATGCTTTATGCCCTTGGGATGCTGTGTTTGCATTTGGACAGCTGTTCTGGTGAATTCTGGGAATGCTCGTATGGTTGATTTGGAACAGACAGCAAACACATTGTTGACATTTGCATCTCAATGTACTTTCATCAGTGTGTGAAACAGTATGTAAGACAGCAATGTGCAAGTGTGACTGAGAGACTTGATTAGATCATTGGGCGTTTCTTTAGATTATAGCAGACTACACCCTTTCTCCAACACACACACACACACACACACACACACACACCAAGGCTGAAACTCAAAAAGAGACATTAACTGAAATATACAGCCTTTTTTATATATACTTTTTTTTACAAAATATTACGTATTGTAAAGTATTGATTGAATAATGTGCAAGGATTGTTTTAAATAAGCCAGGCCTATTATAAAAGTAAACTGGGTTGATTTTGTTTTAGTGTTGACCTTATGGTTTGTAATATACATCTGCTCAAATTACTGTACAGAAATCTCCAGTGTCCATTTTACTTCATAGCAGCAGTTTAGTTTGATTGCATTTCTTGTTTTTTTTCTGTAATTTTTAACCACATGTGTACAACTATGATGGATTTGTAATCTTTAGTATGAAAATGAGATAAAAATGCAAAAACAAAAAAGGTAATTGTAATTTCTGTTACATTCCCTTCACATGTAGCCATGCCTAGTGTTGTTTTATTTCAGATTTATATTTGTAACATGATTGAACGCCTTTTTTCTAACTCTTTGTCCTTTTTTATCAGCAATAAAGCTCATATTTTGTTCTAGAATCAAAAGGAAATGTATTTCTTTAAACAAATGGCATCTCGCATTTCTGAAAAATGTTTACTCTCATACACTTTTCTTTAGGGCAGCACGGTGGCGCAGTGGTTAGCACTGTCGCCTCACAGCAAGAAGGTCGTTGGTTCGAGTCCCGACTGGGCCAGTTGGCATTTCTATGGAGTTTGCATGTTCTCCCCATGTTGGTGTGGGTTTTCTCCAGGTGCTCCGGTTTCCCCCATAGTCCAAAGACATGCGCTATAGGTGAATTAGATTAACTAAATTGGCCGTAGTGTATGAGTGTCCGTGAATGTGAGTGTGTATGGGTGTTTACCAATACTGGGTTGCGGCTGGAAGGGCTTCCGCTGCGTAAAACATATGCTGGAATAGTTGGCGGTTCATTCCGCTGTGGCGACCCCTGATAAATAAGGGACTAAGCCGAAGGAAAATGAATGAACTTTTCTTTTCCCTGTTCTCTGTCTTAAAGTGTGTTGAAGGGATAATTCTGTAACTTTATTTTGTATTTCATTTAATTTCTTCAGAACAAATTTGCTTAAAAGCTGCTCTTTTACTCCAAATATGACTTCGTAGACCTCGAAATTTAGGAAGTTTTGGTAACACTTTAGTTTAGGTCACAATTCACGGTATTAACAAACCATTAACTAACACTACTAGCTTAATAAACTACTAATTTGCTGTTTTTTAATAGTTAGTAAGGTAGAAGTTGGGTTTAGGTTTTGGGTAGGATTAGTATGTAGAATAAGATCGTACTTTATAACTACTAATGAACAGTTAATATCTTATTAATTGGCAGGTAATAAACCAGTAGTTAATAACATGAATTGTGACCTAAAGTGTTACCGAAATTTTAGATTGTTCTCTAATTTTGTCTTTACTGTACAGTATTTTTCTCTCTCTCTCTCTCTCTCTCTCTGTTTTTGGAGTTTATAATAATGCAAAGCTTTTTATTAACCACAACACAATCAAAAATAAGTCTGTAATTTGTACATTTAAAAAAAAAAATTACTTGCAGCTGAAATATAACAAGTGCTGACACTTCACAATTCTGCAAACTTTAAACTGTACAATTTCCATTGCCAATAGTATATGCATATATTCTGCATGTATGGCTGACTAATACACTTTTTTGTTTTTTTAATCAAAAAATGTTTTTGTTTTTTAATGTTCTTATCATTCAATTTTGTCAACAGAAACCTTAAATAGGAGTTTCTGGACTATGACGCTTTACTTGCCCTCTCCACATCCCTCAGTTCTGTTTGCTCTAGAATCTCCAGTTCTCCAGTGCTGACTGGATGAAACTCCAGAGCTCCTCCTGCTTGCAGCATCATGTGCCACTGCTGGCCCTGGACGTCTGGTGCAGGACTCGTGAAGGACAAATACAATTGCCACTCGCTCTGACCCGTCACCTCCTCCAGTGTGCACCTCACCTGCAGGTAGACATAAGCCATAAACATATACATACATACATATGTATATGCACTACCTGACAAAAGTCTTGCTGTCGATCCCAGTTGTAAAAGCAACAAATAATAACTTGACTTCTAGTTGATCATTTGGAAAAGTGGCAGAAGGTAGATTTTTTTCAGATGAATCCATCTGTTGAACTGCATCCCAATCATCACAAATACTGCAGAAGACTTATTGGAACCCGCATGGACCCAAGATTCTCACAGAAATCAGTCAAGTTTGGTGAAGGAAAAATCATGGTTTGGGGTTACATTCAGTATGGGGGCATGCGAGAGATCTGCAGAGTGGATGGCAACATCAACAGCCCGAGGTATCAAGACATTTGTGCTGCCCATTACATTACAAACCACAGGATAGCGCTTCTTCTCATACTTCAGCCTCCACATTGAAGTTCCTGAAAGCAAAGAAGGTTAAGGTGGTCCAGGATTGGCCAGCCCAGTCACCAGACATAAACATTATTGAGCATGTCTGGGGTAAGATGGAGGAGGCATTGAAGATGAATCCAAAGAATCTCGATGAACTCTGGGAGTCCTGCAAGAACGCTTTCTTTGCCATTCCAGATGACTTTATTAATAAGTTATTTGAGTCATTGCAGAGATGTATGGATGCAGTCCTCCAAGCTCATGGGAGTCATACACAATATTAATTCTTTTCCACTGCACCATGACTTTATATTCTATACTGTACATTATTTCTGTTAAGTGACAACACTTTTGTCTAAGCAAAGTCAGACCTTACTGTCCTAATTAAATTATTAAAAATCAAGGCATGATCTCTCTGTATATATATATATATATATATATATATTAAAAAGCCTTTATTAACATGGCTCCTATTTAAAAACGGTGCAATTTTTTGTGTCGTGCTGTATTTTAATAATAGCTATGTTAATAAAGGCTTTTAAAACAATTTCACTTACTTTTCGAGTGCCTTGAACTTAGAATTTTGTTGTTTATATTTATGAATCCCTTAAACAAAGAGCACCGACACATTAACTACCCCTGAAGCACTTTTTTTATTTTGGATTGTTTGTTTATACTTTATTGTACCATTTCTAGAGATAACGAAATCACTCTGCTCTTGACTGAATACCTACATAGCTCAGTAATGGTTAACCTTTATTTACTTTATACAGTAAAGATTATATACAGTATGCAGTTATATTTGATTATATTCTTTCAGTTTATGTAACTTATAACTACTCTTAGGAACATGAAAAACCTGAAAAGCACAGTTTATTTTAGTATTATCTTTGCTATAGTATATTGTATTCATTTAGTTTTGTATTTTGAGCTTATTTTATTTTTATCAGACAGTGCTTTTTTACCGAACCATAGCGAAACCATGACCTAAAACCAAAAAATAATAGGAATTGTTACACCCCTACTGGTAACATAATCTGACAGATCGAATAAAATGTCAGGACAATGTGAGACCACCAGAAGTCTACCTGCAGATACCGGTCCAAAACAGACAGAAGGATCTCCGCTGATTCCCCCCGGCCTTCACCCTCGACCTGATAGGACAGCATGACTCTGCACAGGCCCTGTCCGCCTGCTCTGCTCTGCTGGATCTGTGTCAGAAACGCTGCTGTGTCATGCAGGAGGGCTGCGATGTGGGCCACGGGGCTCAGGTCATCCTGTAGAGGTCCTGCTTGAAGATACTGGTCCAGAGAGTCCACTATAATCAAAGACGGAGGAGACGCGGCTTCAGACGCCAGCTGATGAAGAGACGCCACGTCCTCCAGAAGATCCTCTTGAGTCTTCGCATACACAAACCTCACGTTCTGTAAGCCAGCAAAGCGGGAACACACAAATTAGGTGCTGCTAAAACCAAATTTATAAGAGGCATTTTAAAGTCTACATTTAAGTGATGTAATATATATTATTATAGATGTTCAGACTGATTGCAGAACCGACTTCTTTAACATTATTACTAAGTGTTTTAAGAGAATTAAAAAGGGTTAGTTCACGCAAAAGGTTTAGTTCACGAAAGTTCGTCAACATTTTAATTCTGTTATTAATTATTTACCCTCATGTCATTACAATTTTTGTGACAAATTAAGATAGTTTAGACTAAATGTGAGAGCTCCCTCGTCCTCCATAGACAGCAACGGCCCTGAGATGCATATCTACAGTATATACATGCCTAATTTCAGATGGTCAGAAAGTGATACATTTTTTAGAAATTGTACAAATATTGGTGTCTGTGATGCAGCAAGTCCAGAGACTGTAGTGTACACCATAAGAAATGTGTAAGAAATTCATTTTAATGTGTGATGAGTGTTTATACACAAATACGTCACAACTTAACAAGCAGATATCTTCTCTTCTGCTTCAGGTCAGAGTGTGGGTTTACTACAGGTAGCACAATGGATTGCCATTAGTGTTATTGTATTGCCCATAGTAAACACGCATCATAGCTCTGCCAGTGAGAGCATCAAGTGCATCAAATGAAAAGCATCTTGAAGGGGGCGGGGCACGTCACATAATAGAGAGCATTTGATTGGTCAGAAGATTTGATGAGAAACCGAAGTATGAGGTGACCTCAAAAAAAAAACAGTTAGTGAAGTGACAAACTGCAAGCATTGAATATTTAAATCTTCTAAATGTGAATTTTGTCACTTTTGTCACACCAGCTTATAGACATCCTTAAGACTAACATACTAATACGAACATCTAAAAAAAAACTTTTATTTTAATTTCATGGGACCTTTAACAGTTATCTTTACCCTCTTCAAAGAAATAGTTGATTTTACCTTGAGGCTCTCTAGTTTGAGTCCAGGCACGGAAGCCCTTAGAGACACCGGTAGAGTCTGAAAAGGGCTCTGTGTGAAAAAAAGCACTTTGAGGCCCAAATCAGTGGCAGCCGTGACCGCTGCGAGAAACAACACAGACCTGCTGATATTTACATCCACGAGCACCAGCGTGTTGCCTTCTATATCAGAGGGAAGTATTAAATCACGCGTTCTTGACGCAAACCGTCTGAAAACGACTCCTAGAATATCAGCCATAACACATACGGCAATTATTAATTTTAATGTACGTACAGTACGACTTTTAACATCCACAGCATAATCGTGAAGACAACTCACTACAGTATATTTTTTCTCCCGCGAAACTGACGTCAGCTGCCGTGCTGTTGGAACGACGGATCTGATTGGCTATCATAATAGAGAGCTCACCGTTCATTGGTCAAGTCAGAGTGTCGGTTCACATATATTTCAAATTAACCACGTCTTAATTGCGAAAATACTATTTTTAGCGTACATTTTACGCATTAATCATGTAACAGCTATAACATATAGCTTAAATAATAAAAAAGGAATAATATAAAATAATAATAATCATAAAAAAAATCCACTTCCTTTAAGGCCACACAGCGCACTTCCCTTTAATACAAAACATAACAACCCAACAGCTGACGCGAAACATGGCGGCGGTAAACACAGACTCCAAAGCCACCGGAGAGCAAATTAAAGCCATTTTACGCCGCTGCAGGGGCCGACCGAGGCTGACAGACGCTGACCGGGCTCAGCGGAGGCTTGAATCGCGGAAAAAGTACGATGTTCGGCGGGTTTATCTGGGAGAAGCGCATCAGGTCTGGAGCGAGCTGCGCCGGCGCACGAGCCTGAGCGACGCGGGACTCGCAGAGTATTTAATCCTGCTCAATTCTGCATACGGAGAGAAATACCAGCAGAAATACGGCAGGTTTGTGTTCACACTTTATCAATGACATGTAAACACCCTGTTTGATCATGCATGTGTCCGAATAATCGTGCAACGATGGCTGAATGTGTCATTGCAGTTCTGTTCAACTAATGCATGTGTGGACTGATGTATGCACAACTATATTGAGGTAAAATTGGTTTGTGACACGCTCACTATATTGTTTACCATGGTACTTTGAATATTCTGTCTGAAATCACATGTTAGCATGACTTCAAAACAGCATTAGCACTATTTTTGACTGTAAACGATGTTGTACTTTGACAGTCACTGCTAATATGATTTGCCCATTTATAATTTGCAAAGAATACTTTTCTGATATTATATTATATTATTAGGGAGAAAGTCCGATTGTGCGAATATAAAACCAACTTTACCACAATATTGCATGCAGTTCAGTTCAACTGATGCATGTGTGGACTGATGTGTGCACAACTATTTTTTAATACAGCAAAAAATTCCTTTTACTACTTGCAAGGGTTATTTGGTAACTTGATCCTGCCGTTGATTAAATTTTTATTTAACTAATGTTACCCTAACAATTAACCATATGATTTTACTACAAATAACACACACACACACACACACACACACACACACACACACACACACACA
>CAIGQV010016547.1:243776-256620 GCA_903798115.1 Danio jaintianensis
CATGGTTTGTTTAGTTGTTATGGTTTGGTTAGTTATGCTGCAGTTGAATCAATTTTTGCTTTACCCTAATGACAATTTACCACATGTTTTTACTACAAATAACACACGCAAAACATGTTTTTGTAAATGACCACAAATTAACCATGGTTCAGACTTTTTTATAAATGATATGTAAAACACCCTATTTGATCGGGCACTTGTCAAAATAACCTTGCAGTGTTGGCTGAATGTGTCATTGCAGTTCAGTTCAACTGATGCATGTGTGGACTGATGTGTGCACAACTGTTTTTTTTTTTTTTATACGACAAAGTTTTCCTTTTCCTTCTTGCAAGTGTTCTTCGGTAACTTGATGTTGCCGTTGATTACATTTTTTCTTTACGCTAATGACATTTAACCCTTGTGTGCCGTTGGGGATGTTTTCATCCAATCTGGGGTGATTTTGAGGCTTAATTTGGCCACAGCTTTCTCTGTGTTTCAGCAAATGGAATGATGTTTGGTGATAAACCTTATTTTGACATATATTTTGGGAAAATGCTTTGGAAATGTTAAAAAATTCAACAATACACTCTGGGCAAATTTACTACACTCTCGTTATGTTAATGCTGCCAACTTATGATCAACAGTAAAAATGACACATTGTACCTCTTCCCAACATTGAAAATCACCAACAATCAAGAATGCATGAATATATACATGAACTTAATGAAAGTGTAGTAAATTTGAACAGTACACAAGGATTAACTGTGGGATTTTACTACAAATTACACAAACAAAACATGTTTTTGTAAATGACCACAAATTAACCATGGTTCAGACTTTATCAATGATATGTAAGCACTCTATTTAAACATGCACGTGTCAAAATAACGTTGCAGTGATGGCTGAATGTGTCATTGCAGTTCAGAAAAAATTTACACATTGTACCTCTTCCCAACAGGGAAAACCACCAACAATCAAGAATGCAGGATTATATGCTGTCATGGCTGTGCAATAAAAAAAGTCATTATAATAGAAGTCAATGGGCCAAAAATGTCATGAAAATAATGAAAGTGTAGTAAATTTGAACAGTACACAAGGGTTAACTGTGTGATTTTACTACAAATTACACAAACAAAACATGTTTTTGTAGATAACCACAAATTAACCATGGTTTTGCTACAAAAACACATTTTTGTGTGTGTAAATAAGCCATGGTAAGCACAAATTATCAACCATACTTTTAGCTACACTAGCCATAGTTAAACCATGGTATGGGTTATAGACTTATAAAAATCAGTATCAAGCTGTAATTAATGTACCACAAAAGAACATGGCTATAACACAGTTACTGTAATAAAACCACATTTTTGGTTTAAACATATTTAAAAAACAATACAGAGCAGTATCTTATTAGCATGTTTTATTTCTGCTATACAATACACTCACCAGCCACTTTATTAGGAACACCTGTTTAGCTGCTTGTTAAACCAAATATCTAGCCAATCACATGACATGAGTTTAATGTATTTAGGCATGTAGATGTGGTCAAGGCGAAGTTCAAACTGTTTATTTAATTTGTGTCTTTGCACTACTGTATTCATCTATGCTTGTAATTTGTTATATATTATTTTATGCTGAAAATCATTCCAATCAAAACTGATTTCTTTACAAATTGAGCTATTTACGTCATCTGGTGGAATTGTGTTCATATCGTAATATGAAAAATAATGCAATGTTTTTTTTCCAATATCATGCAGCCCTAATTAGAGCAGAGGAACAGTAAAGCTGAGGCTACAATTCGGAAAGGCTCAACAAAACCGGACAATAGAAGATTGGGAAAAGATTGATCAGATCATTTCGTGTAAATGACAGAAAGCATAGATCCATTCGGTCTTATATCAGTGGTTCATGCTGCTGTTGGAGTAATGGATTTTTTTCTTGGCACATTTCTGTCCCTTTAGTACCAAATGAGCTTTAAAGTTGAACTCACTGTCAACCAGTTTGAGAAGATTTGAGTTTTGAGACGTGGTTTGATATTCAGCTGGAATTAGACATCACAAAATGTACACAGAGTGGTGTCAAAGGGGTTTAAACTCTGCTCTGATTATTGTTGGAGATCATGTCCATCCTTTTGACACCACTGTGTGTTCATTTTGCGACATCTGCTTCCAGTCAGATAACAAACCACGTCTCGAAGCTCAAATCTTCTCAAACTGGTTTCTTCAGCATGACTGTTAGTTCACACTATACTCCTGATCTCAGTCCAGTACAGCAGCTTTGGGATGTGCTGGAGCAGGAGATTTACATCATTATTGAGCAGCAAATATGAAGCGACTAGCCTATGTGATGTCATCATGTCGATATGGACTAATGTCTCTGAGAAATGTTTCCAAAATCTTGTTGAATAAGACATTAAAGGGATAGTTCACCCAAAAATGAAAATGTACTCACTGTTTACTCTCCCTCAAGTGATCCTAAATCTTTGAGATTATTTTTTTTCTGTTGATGACAAAAGAAGAAGTTTGAAGAAAGCTGAAAGCCTGTAACAATTAGTACTACCATAGTAGCCTAGGGGGCAGTCGTGGCCTGGTGGTTAGAGTGTTGGACTCGTGATCCGAAGGTTGCTGGTTCGATACTCGGTACCAGCGGGAATTGGGGGTGGGGGGAGTGAATGACCAGCACTCTCCACCACCCTCAATACCACGACTGAGGTGAGTCCCTTGAGCAAGGCACCGTTCCCCCCAACTGCTCCCCGGGCGCCGCAGCATGGCTGCCCACTGCTCCGGGTGTGTGTTCACGGTATGTGTGTGTTCACTAACTGTGTGTGTGCACTTGGATGGGTTAAATGCAGAGCACAAATTTCAGCATTTTTCAAAATATTTATTGTGTGTGTATTTAGCAGAAGAAAGTAATTTATAAAGGTTTGAAACAAGTAAAGGGTGAGTAAATGATGACATAATTTTCATTTTTGGGTGAACTGTCACTTCGAGGCAGCTCTGAAGACCAAAAACCAAGTACTAGTTGGTCGTACCTAACAAAGTGTCCAGTGAGTGTATAATATACAGTGGGGAAAATGAGTATTGAACATGTCATGTTTTTCCTGGGAATAATATTTCTAAATGAGCTGTTGACATGGAATTGAACCAGATTTTGGTAAAAATCCAAACAATCCAAACAAAACAAAAAATAAATAAATAACTAAAACAAAAACAAAAAATCTGATGAGTTCTGTGTAATAACAATGGAATGACACAAGGAGAAAGTACTGAACTAGTGAAATGTATTTAATACTTCATATAAAAGGCTTTTTTGGTGATGGCAGGTTAAGACTCCTCTCATAAGGAGAATGAAGTCACATGCATTGCTCAGGTGTAATTTTTTTCACAGACTTTAACAGAATGTAAAACTCTGGATGCTTCTGTGGGTCTCGTCTATCAAATCTGAGCTCTATTTTGTATTTTATTATTATTATTATTATTATAACCTTTATTTTACCAGCAAAGACACATTAAGATTAAAAATCTCTTTTACAAGAGCGTCCTGGCCAAGATTTGGCAGTACACGTCACATGGGTCTAACAGACAACAAACAAAAAACAATTGATAGTTAACATGAATCACACATTGACAAACAAACTATTCAAAACATCTACAAGCCTGTTTCAATTTCTAAATCATTTATACTCTTTTTTTTTTTTTTTTTTTTTTTTTAAAGCATTTAGTGAAATAAATTCTTTAAACTGCAACTTTGTTTGTAGATTATTCCATGCAAAAGGTGCTGCGCATTTAAAAGCCTTTTTCCCAACTCAGTCCGCACTTTAGGAACAGACAGTAAATAAATATCCTGTGACCGAAGGCCATAGCTAAGGACAGGTTTTTTACAAATGTAATTCTGTAGATATGATGGGAGTAGACCCAGTATAGATTTGTAAACAAAGATATGCCAATGTTTGAGCTTATGAATGGACAAAGCCGACCAACCTACCCTAGTATACAAGATACAATGATGAGTAAGAGATTTAAAATTAGTTATAAATCTTAGTGCACCATGGTAAATAATTTTTTTTTTTTATATCGGATTCAAATCAGGTGATTGGCTGTGCCATTCTACAGTTTGATTTTCTTTCTCTGAAAGAATTTGGGAGTTTCCTTGGCTGTGTTTTAAATCATTGTTTGCTGAAATGTTCATCCTGGTTTCATCTTCATCAACCTGCTAATGTAGATGTTGGACTGACGCAGCTAATATTCATTTACACTGACAAAGGGCAGAGGGTTGTTGAAGAACAGAGGGTTGCTGTCTGGGCTTTCACTGCCTTTCTACACCTCCCTTTCTTCATGTGTTCAATACTTTTTCCCTGCGTCATTTCATTTTATTACACAGAACTTTATTTGTAGCCTGATTAGACTTGTTTTTCTTTTGCATATATGGATTTCTTTGCTTGTTACCAACATCCGGGGAAAATTTCAAGTCAACGGCACCTTTAGAAATATATTTTCTGAGAAAAATTGGGACGTGTTCAATACTTATTTTCCCCGCTGTACATGTATTCTTATTATAATAGTTGCACTGCATTTTTTTTTAAAGAAAATAGGAGTTATCATGCAAGCAGCATGGCATAAGAATGAATGTTGATAATGAGCGTGGCAATTACAATATTGTAGTATCCCACAATCCATTTATACTTTCATTTCTACTATATATTTATATTTTATATTTAAAGATAATTCGTTGTTTTTTTTTTTCATACCCTTTGGCCTTATATAGGGAAAGTTCACACAATAATGAAAATTTGCAGTTAATTTACTCACCTTAAGTTTATCCAAGTTGTAGGTGACGTTTTCTTCAGTAGAATATTAACAAAGATTTTGAGCTCAATCTGTGGCCCTTGGTGATTCATACAGTCTCTGTCAATGTTTACCTTTTTTTAGTTTAAAAATTTCATTACAAATTTAATGTTGTATTGAAGAAAAAAGTCGCCATCTTCAATGACCTCAGGGTGTGTAAATTAACTGTACATTCTTTTTTTGGGTGAACTATCCCTATATATATTTTTTTGTTTTATTTAGTAAAACACAAAAAAGAGTTGTTTCTTTGATTCTGTTTTTATGAATGGTGTAATATGTTGCATTTTGTTATGTACAGGAGGAAACCTCTTCATGAACAGTGCAGCGCTCACAGAAAAGGTAAGCTATATTTGTGCATTGATTAACCTATAATTTATTCAAAAGTAGTGTTTCTAAATATATCGTATGAAAGTTTAGGCTTGGTAGTATTAAGTTTATTATGTTTAATAAGGTATATGTATTTATTTGATCAAATACAGTAAAACCAGTAATATTGTGAAATGTTAGTACAATTTAAAAGAACTGTTTATTTTAAAAAAATGTATACAATCTGAATCTCAATTTAATATGATGATTTTGCTGCTCAAGAAACATTTCATATTATTATTATTATTATTATTAATAAAGTTGAAAACAGCTGTACTGCTATTATTTCTCCGACAACCATGATGCATTATTTTCTGCAGGATTCTATTCAGGATTGAATAGAAAGTTAAAATGAACAGAATTTATTTGAAATAGAAATCATGTCTTTACATATTCAGTAAAAAAATACCATGTCCAATTTTGATATTATAAAGTTTATTTATTAAGTATTTATTTTGACTGTTATGATGTCAAATGTTTAATATGCTATAGCAGTGAACATAAATAATACTACAAGGGCTGCACAATATATCACAAAATTATCGTTCTTGCTATAATAGGACATGCGATATACGTATCGCTGACATGTGTGATAAAGGACATTTATTTTATGCTTTGTTTTAAAAAAAATCTAAATTCAACTAATCAGATGGGGCCGTACTATATTTATCCCCACCTCTACAGTAGTTGCTGTTCTGCTATTGGCTGGAGCGATACAAAGGCCAACACAGAGCTGAAAATAAACACTAATGACGAGAGACGAAAATGCCAACAGCCAATCAGAGTCAGAATACCTGCTGAGGTTTTCACTCACTCACAGTGTTTTAAAGACTAAATGTTTTCACCTCGAAAGAGTTTTTTAGTCCGAATTAGAATGAGTTATATCTGAAAATTAGCTTTTACTTGTTTATTTTAATATCATTACATAATTTAAAAATAACATTTTTCTAAGGAAATGTTATATTGTAAGAAATATCCTTATCGCAAGGATAGATGTAGATGTTGGACTGAAGCAGCTAATATTCATTTACACTGACAAAGGGCAGAGGGTTGTTGAAGAACTACTGAGAGATTTCAGCTGCTGTCTGGGCTTTCACTGCCTTTCTACACCTCCCTTTCTTCATGTGTTTTACTTGTTTATTTTAATATCATTGCATAATTTATAAATAACATTTTTCTAAGGAAATGTTATATTGTAAGAAATATCCTTATCGCAATACTCAACATCGCATATTTTTTCCCAGTATCATGCAGCCCTATTTACTAATACATGTCTTGTTGATTATTATAATTCATGTTTGCTATTTAAAAGTCTGAATGTATTTGACATTGGGGTTTATCTGTCTGTTGTTTCCGCAGGGAAGAAAGTGGCTGCAACCAGTCTGGAGAATGTGGTGAGCTGGTATCAGAGTCACTGTCAGTCGTGTCCTCATGAGCCGGAGCTACGGGCAGTAGAGCCCACTGTGGGTTTGTCCACGTCTGCTTTATGGCAGTGTGCGGCTGGTCACTCGTTTGTGCAGTACCTGCCCTGGCCTACAGGGGGAGAGTCTGAGTCAGACATGGAGGACAGTGCTGTAGAGAAAGAAGACGAGGAGGAGAGCGTTACAGAGAGTAAGAAGAAGACAACTGTTATCAGTGAGAGAAATAACAACAAGAGGAAGAGGAGGATACAAAACCACCGAGAGCTGCAGGGTATGGGAAAAATACTTTTCAGTATGTTTGTTTTTTAAAATGTTTCACTGAGTAGAATTTAGATGCATTTATCATATATTGAGCTGAAAGTCAAATATATGTTTTTAATGTAAAATGTTTTTTTATGTAATTTCTTAATGAATTATGACGTTGTTGTTATTATTATGTAATGTGTTTTTGTCTGTATTATTCTTTCTATGAAACCGTCAAAAGGGAGACAAACAAGCATTTAGTTTGTTATCTAATACTTTTTTTCACCTGAATGTTTTCTTAAATTACTGTTTGAAGATTTTAGGTTAATATTGAATTAATTTTAGGACACATTCGCATGTTCACAGTTCTTTGATGATGGCTAATAGACACAAGTGACAGATAAAATATTAAATATATATATATTATTTATATTTTCAGTTTAAATGTATTTGTATAGGGCTTTTCACAATAGTGTTTATAAGCAGCTTTACACAATAAAATGCTTTATTTACAATTAGAATAAAATAGGCTTTATTATTATTATTATTATTATTATTATTATTATTAACAATAATAATAATATTCATTCATTCATTTTCTTTTTGGCTTAGTCCCTTTAATAATCAGGGGTCGCCGCAGCGGAATGAACCGCCAACTTATCCAGCATATGTTTTACGCAGCGGATGCCCTTCCAGCTGCAACCCATCACTGGGAAACATCCATACACACTCATTCACACACATACACATACAATTTAGCTTACCCAATTCACCTATACCACATGTCTTTGGACTTGTGGGGGAAACCGGAGCACCCGGAGGAAACCCACGCTAACACGGGGAGAACATGCAAACTCCACAGAGAAACGCCAACTGACACAGCCGAGGCTTGAACCAGCGACCTTCTTGCTGTGAGGCAAATGTGCTACCCACTATGCCACCGTGCAGCCATAATAATAATTTTTAAAAAAATAATAATAATAATCATTATTATTATTATTGGCTATATAATATTATTCATAAAAGTATAAACAAGGATTATTATTTTAAAGACTAGAACCATAACAGCACCATTGTTACTTGAAACAATAATTCATTGAGAAAAAAAATCACAAGTATTTTCTTTATCTAAAATTAAATAATATAAATCTAATAAACACTAAAAGAATAATAATGGTGGAACGCTGAAAAACATTCAGCTGCTTTCATTTATTTTTCATTATTTTAATTTTATTATAATTGTTTAAATATTTAACTGAATTAATTCAAATCACCACTTTTAGTTTCTGTTAAATAATTAAAAACATTCATTCATTCATTTTCTTTTCGGCTTAGTCCCTTTATTAATCGGGGGTCGCCACAGCGGAATGAACCGCCAACTTATCCAGCATATGTTTTACGCAGCGGATGCCCTTCCAGCTGCAACCCATCACTGGGAAACACCCATACACACTCATTCACACACATACACTACGGACAATTTAGCCTACCCAATTCATGTCTTTGGACTTGTGGGGGAAACCGGAGCACCCGGAGGAAACCCACGCCAACACGGGGAGAACATGCAAACTCCACACAGAAACGCCAACTGACCCAGCCGGAGGTTTGGACCAGCGACCTTCTTGCTGTGAGGCGAACGTGCTACCCACTGCGCCACCGTGCATACAATGACTAATTACCCTGACTTGCCTCTAATTGTCATTTTAAGCTGAATACTAGTATCTTGAAAAGTATCTAGTCAAATATTATGTACTGTCATCATGGCAAAGATGAAAGAAATCAGTTATTAGAAATTAATTATTAAAACTATTATGTTTAGAAAAGTGTTGAAAAACTTCAACTCTACCTGTGTAAACTCAAAAATACAAAATGATGATTTTAACCAGTGCGAAATAGAGCAGGATGATGCTATGAATCTCTTTCAGATGCAGGCAATGAACTGGAAGAAGATGAAGAAGATGACCTAGCATCCCACATGGACCATCAGATGTCCTGCACGTCCCTCAATGATCTCCCAGGATCCCCTGCGGACCACAGTCCTCCTGCTTCTGGAGCGTCTCCTGTGTGGGAGATGGAGGCGCTCATGAACCCAGAATCCCAGGCCGAGCCCAGTGAGAAAACCTCAGGAGGAAACCATCCTGTAAAGCAGCAGATAGACGGTTTGAGGACTTTAGAGAAGACTGAAGGTGGAGGAGCAGGCCTGACGCAGAGTTG
Organism: Danio jaintianensis; assembly: GCA_903798115.1. NCBI lineage: Eukaryota > Metazoa > Chordata > Actinopteri > Cypriniformes > Danionidae > Danio > Danio jaintianensis. The sequence goes on from CAIGQV010016547.1 coordinate 252,844, forward strand.
TGAATGTGTGGTGGTTGCTGCGCCCTTGACGGACCGGCGGGAGAAGGAAAATGGAGAGTGTTCCTCCAGAGAGGCCGTCCCGTCGCTAGAGGCCGCCCTAGCACAGAATGAGCTGTTTGAGGGTCAGGATCTGCAGACGGTGATGGGTGGATGTGAGCTGCAGGACCAGCGCTCCACACTGGAGGGCTCTCAGGTATGCCGAAAGTAGGGCTGCACCATTATTCATTATTTTGCTCAAAATATTAATCACAATTGGGTCAGTTGGCATTTCTGTGTGGAGTTTGCATGTTTTCCCTGTTTTTGTGTGGGTTTCCTCCGGGTGCTCTGGTTTCCCCCACAGTCCAAGGACATGCGCTATAGTGGAGAGCGGGGCACAAAGTAACACTTTTTGGTTTTGGCCAAATAATGAACAAAGTAATGGGGTTAGTCAAACCATATTTTTTTTACCAACAACACACAGGCCTCTCTAACAAATGAGCACTGAAAGTATGATCGTCAGACCTATGGTTTCTGTATTGCCAAAAGTGCCAGGAGTAAAATGTTACTATTTACCCCACCTGCGGGGCAATTTGTAACAGACAGAGGGTTAGTTGTAACCCATGCTTAAAAAGGCAGATTTTACACAGTTAATTTAAATCCAGTTTACTTTAAATAGTAGCTATATTTCCTCAGTACTTAGCTCAATTTATTTTTTATTCTACATAGCACAGTATGTTGGTTTATTTATTTATTTATTTATCTATTGGATAAACACATTTGTATTTATTTGCATTATTATACAATGTATTTATTTGCATTATTAGTAATAAAATACATTTCTTCTATAAAAAAAATATTTTCTATTAAAAAACATTTTTATATAAAAATTTCTTACACTCAAAATTAAAAAAATATTGTGTTGGTTTAATTGGTGTCCAACAGTGTATGGCTTAATTGTAACACCCTGTTACAACTAACCCCGCTGTGTCGTGTTTTCTCAAAACTGGCTAGCAGTCACTGTGTTTTTTTTTACATCTTTCAAAATGGTTTCATCTTTTAGCCTAGAAGACTGTAATCACAACAATATAAGATTTCACCTACATACTTTCACTGATTTTTAAAAAATATTAATAAAATTAAAAATTAATAAAAAATATTTTTATGCTGCAAAAATGGTTTCTGCTGTGTTTCTCATCCAAATTTCGGCAAACTTTTTCAATAATTGGCAGGAAGACGTCTGCGGACACTGTGGTGAAAACCTTGGAAGCATGCCATGGGTAACCCTGAGTAAATACCTTAAAACTCTGTGTTACTTTGTGCCCCGCGCTCCCCTAGGTGAATTGAGTAAACTAAATTGGCCGTAGTGTATGAGTGTGTATGTGTGAATGCGAGAGTGTATGGGTGTTTCCCAGTACTGGGTTGCGTAAAACTTATGCCAGAATGGTTGGCGGTTCATTCCGCTGTGGCGACCCCTGATAAATAGGGGACTAAGCCGAAGGAGAATGACTGAATGAATGAATGAATGAATGAATGTTAATCATGATTAGGCATAAGACAATAACTGGTTTCAAGGTTTACAGCGATTTGGAAAAGTCAAGGTTTTAAAACCACTAAAATGTTCTAATTTTCTTCAAAGATACCTTTTCAAGTTGTTAAAAAAATCTGTGTTTTTGAAACTAATGACCACCATTTACACTATACTGTAAAATCGCTGTTCAACGATCTTTATGTATTGATCATGGGTCACAAATATCGCTATTGTGATAAAAATATAATTAACCGTGCAGCTTAAACATCTATTCTTTTTAGTCATGTAGATTTGAATAATACATGCATAATTATTCCTGTTATAAATACGATTGTAAAAATATATCATGATTATATAATCATTTTCGTTATCTCATAATTTCAGTCATTACAGTTTGACTAAAACGTTCAAATAATTCTTAATTTCTCAGAGGTTATACACTTGCCTTCATATTGTAGTCATAGACAGTATATGAAGCGTATGCTGTGCAATGAGCATTAAACATTATGATTCTGCTCTATTACAAACACATTCATGTAAAATGAACGTCAAGGTAACTGTTGTCGGCGCACGCCATCTCATTTGAACATTTACAGTCAAATAAGACCATTTGCATGTCTTGTGTATCTTTTCAGCGGTGTGCAGCCAGCCGTTCTACTGAAGGGATAAGCAACAAAAATAAAAATCCTGTTAATATGTAGAAGAAAGTATGAGTTTCTTCTGTGAAGCATGAAACAAAATATTTAGAAGAGTATTTGTAACATTTTGGGTTCATGTGGCAGAATTGCATAATAACAGAATCATTATAGGCTACATGATAAATCAAATTAGCAACATGCTAAAAACATTAGCAAAATGGTATGTCATGTTAGCAACATGGTAAATACTTCTAGAAAATGAGCTTGCTTGCTTGCTTACTTACTTACTCCCAGGGGCCATTTATATCGAAGTTGATAATTAGCTGCACCATATTGGTGTGTCGTAACATCTATTTTTTATAAGGTGGGTTGTTAGACCATCGCTCAACCCCCAACCTGGAGGACCAGGACATACACACATACACTACAGACAATTTAGCTTACCCAATTCACCTACAGCACGTCTTTGGACTGTGTGGGAAACCGGAGCACCCGGAGGAGACCCACGCAAACACAGGGAGAACATGCATGCAAACTCCCTAGAAAAGGAGCTAGCAGTTGTTAATTCAAACTGGTCATATGTTTAACATATTTGAAACATCCTAACAACATTATCTTAGCATTGTGATCAATATGTTAGCCATGTGCCGTAGCTAACACGTTAAAACTTTTATTCATGTGTTTAAACATGCTATTGACTTACTAAAGCATTCTAAAATCATGGCAGGAACGTATTCTAAAACATGATAACAATATGTGGTAAAACATGCTAAACCTGCCTATACATGCTAACAAAACCTGTCTAGAAACATACTAGCAGTTACTAAGTAATGCTAGCAACATCACTTATGAAAATTAAGCATGCTTGTTATAGTTAAACCATGGTAACCACCAGTGTTGGGTAAGTTACTTAAAGTAATACAGTTGTGGCCAAAAGTTTTGAGAATTACATAAATATTGGAAATTGGAAAAGTTGCTGCTTAAGTTTTTATAAAAGCAATTTGCATATACTCCAGAATGTTATGAAGAGTGATCAGATGAATTGCATAGTCCTTCTTTGCCATGAAAATTAACTTAATCCTGAAAAAAACTTGCCACTGCATTTCATTGCTGTCATTAAAGGACCTGCTGAGATCATTTCAGTATCGTCTTGTTAACTCAGGTGAGAATGTTGACGAGCACAAGGCTGGAGATTATTATGTCAGGCTGATTGGGTTAGAATGGCAGACTTGACATGTTAAAAGGAAGGTGATGCTTGAAATCATTGTTCTTCCATTGTTAACCATGGTGACCTGCAAAGAAACGCGTGCAGCCATCATTGCGTTGCATAAAAATGGCTTCACAGGCAAGGATATTGTGGCTACTAAGATTGCACCTAAATCAACAATTTATAGGATCATCAAGAGCTTCAAGAAAAGAGGTTCAATTCTTGTTAAGAAGGCTTCAGGGCGTCCAAGAAAGTCCAGCAAGCGCCAAGATCGTCTCCTAAAGAGGATTCAGCTGCGGGATCGGAGTGCCACCAGTGCAGAGCTTGCTCAGGAATGGCAGCAGGCAGGTGTGAGCGCATCTGCACGCACAGTGAGGCAAAGACTTTTGGAAGATGGCCTGGTGTCAAGAAGGGCAGCAAAGAAG
>CAIGQV010016547.1:272916-280614 GCA_903798115.1 Danio jaintianensis
TTATGACATGGTGCGTTATCCTGCTGGAAACAGTTTTCTCATTTAATATTCTGTTTCTCTAGGAACTGCATCACAATACGAAAAAAAAAAAAAAAAAAATGTCGCAGCTTCTGGTTCATGTGGACTTTAATGTTTCTTTAATAAATGGTAGTTTGTTAATTAACTGTTAAATATTAAACTGAAGTAACATCGTCAAATGAAACCTTATTGGAAAGTTATTTTTAATCAAAGACGATAGATATAGATATATCCTCTATGTCAAACTTTTCGAATCTGAAATCTTATCCAAACACGACGTTTTCAACATGATTCAGCATGTGTTTGTATTGTGCAAATCATGGCTATATTTAGAATCATTTTGTCCACCCTGTCGGTGTTGAAGATATCAACTTTCCTTTCTAATGACGTCTTTTCATTCAACCGTCATATTTCAGCTCTTTTAAAATGTAAATATCTACATGTAAACATTACAAAATGTGACAAATACATGATAAATCAGAATCTTGTATGAAAGTAAATCACGCTAACTGATGCAGCGTAAGACTAAAAAGAGGTTAGCATTTCACTGAATAGTTATTTCTCACTTTTTTGGTGTATGAAATGCGGGAACCCTGCAAAGCTTTAATTTTCAGTCATTCAAATCTTAAGCTCTTAATCTGAACTGTACAGGGAAGTGTCATCGAATACTTCAACTCTCAGGTACTGAAAGTTCCTTGTACGTTTGCTTTTCTCTGTTTCTTTGTGGTCTTTCGATGCAAATGTCCTGTTTTTATCACTTGTATATCATTCATTTTTCAGGTTCCTGGTGAACGTTTGCCATGTGTGTGTGTGTGTGTGGGGGGTGTTTCTGGACACAGGGATTAAAGAGCAAGTGAAATGGCGGTGACCTTGGCTTGTGTGAAGTGTTATGAAGGCATTGAGCCAGGACTCCACACGCGGCCTTGAGCTTGATTTCAGAGCGTCAGGAACTGTGTTTTATTGGCTGCCGGAGGTTGGGAAAAAGCCAGTTTGTCTACAGGTGGAACACTGGCGACATTCTTCCTCTAAAACACTCATCCACAAATTTTGACTAAATACTTCCTTTAAAATGCTTCCTTTAGTATCATTCTTGTTTCTTTTTACTTTGTTTACATTTTTATTTGATCAAAACTATTTTATTTTATCTGTAATTTTGTAAAAAAATTTTATAATTCATCACTTATTAATTATTTTAGCTTACACCAATTAAACTGACTTGCATAACTGAAGTTAATAAGTTTTCAACTTTAGTTCTTTTTTATATATATATATATATATATATCCATTTCATTGAGGTGATGTCATTGGCCCATTACATTTCCTGCTTGCTGTCAAACATAACTGTAACAAGAGGCAATTCAGTCATATTTTAACGTTTGGATTCTCTGAAGCTATGGAAATTTAAAATGCAAAACAGGAAATATGTTTGGACCATTGTTTTTGTTTACATCCCTCAAAATGGTCTGTCTGTCTGTCGTTCTACTGTATCTGTCTATATATCTGTCCATCTATCTATCCATTTATCTATCCATCTATCTAGCTATCTAGTCCACAGAACTTCAGGAAGCTGGTGAAGACACAAGCAATATTTGGAAATTCTTGCATGAAGCCCATCCATTAACCATTTAATGTTTAATTAACCAAATTTAAACTATATATATATATATATATTTATATATATATATATATATGAATATATATATATATATATATATATATATATATATATATATATTAATGTATATATATAATTTTTTTTGTTGTTAAAATATTTTTATTTTCTTTTGAGACAATATTTATTTATTTATTTTTTACAGATTTAATTATTGCTCCCACTTATTTATTTATTTATTTATCCCAGTTAATTACTTTTGTTCCTTGTCTTGAGCTTCTTTATCTGTTAGTGACTTCAGTTTTGTGACATCAGTTTATTGTTTGAGTGAATCTTTTGTTTCTTTCATGTGTCGTAGTTTTCTCTTTCTTTTCCTTATTCCAAACGGGGGAAATGTGTAGGCTATTAACAGTGTGAAACCTTTTGGGTGTATTCTTGTAAAAGCATTAATGCTTTAAATAAATATAAATAAATACATTTACAATGTAAATTTTACCACATAATTAGCGCGCCTGATCATAATCAAACATTATTACCGCACAAATATACGCGACTAGTTCATTCATTCATTTTCTTTTCGGCTTAGTCCCTTTATTAATCTGGGGTTCCCACAGCGGAATGAACCGCCAACTTATCCAGCATATGATTTACACAGCGGATGCCCTTCCAGCTGCAAGCCATCACTGGGAAACACCCATACACTCTCATTCACATTCATACACTACGGACAATTTAGCCTACCCAATTCACCAATACCACATGTCTTTGGACTTGTGGGGGAAACCGGAGCACCCGGAGGAAACCCACACGAACACACACCACACAGAAATGCCAACTGACCCAGCCGAGGCTCGAACCAGCGACCTTCTTGCTGTGAGGCGAGCGTGCTACCCACTGCACCTAAATATTTAGCTTTGATACTATACCAACACATTTCCCTGTCGACACAAACTCAGTTGTTGTGTTGATCGGGCTCCTAGAGGACTGAACTCGGGTGATTTAATGAGTGTTATTAGCCACATCTCCGTGACTACAGCATTTAACGCACTCTCTCTCTCCAGAGTGACGAGGGAGTGTCACGTCACGCCCACCTGTTCACCGCATCCTCCTCTCTGTAGTAAAACACCCGTTCACTCTTCAGCAGATCATCCAGAGCAAGAGAAAACACGAGCAGGACCAAAACTTGCTTCACACCGTCGCTCGCTCACTTACTCAGGGATTTAACCGAGTCTACACCAAACATTTGATTAAAGGTAAGCGATTCTACTGCTTTTTTATCGTGAGAATGTCTTGTTAAAACCTTGTTTAGTTATCCTTTTGAGGTAAAGTTGGTTATATATTCGTACATTCTTTAAAAATATATAATTTCAGCAAAGTATTATTCGCAAAAAGTATGATATTAGAAGCTAATGACTCAAAGTAGGCTACAGCATTGTTCAGTCAATTAAATAGTGCTAATGTTGTTTTGAAGTCATACTTAAATGCGATTTCAGAGTGAATATATTTAAAGTAGCGTGGTAAACAATATAGGGACCGTTGAAATGAGCGAATTTGCGAAGATAAAACCAACGTTACCTCAATATTTATCCATAAACAAAGCGACTTAAGAATGAGGATTGTAAACAGTGATTCGTCGTAAAGTGTTTCTAACAAAATGTTTCTGATTTTGTTCGAAAAACAAATGTAAGTCAGAATAGGGAAGGATTAAGAAAGAGAGAGTTCGTGTGCGTAACGTTAGCTAATGTGCCCATATGAAAAATATGGTAATTCATAACGATGATGTAGTGTTTTTGGGTCATATTATTGTAAAGTAACGTTGCTTGAATTAATCTGTTGTGGTGATTCTATGTAGTTGCTATGGTAATACAGCAATATAAACATAAAGCACTTCTACTTCATACTAGATGATGTACTCTAATCGTCAAAATGTTTTGCTAACACCTCGTTTACTTTTAGTTATTTTTCCAAAAGCGACTTATAAATGTATACAGCGAATTGCCTGTAATAAAAGGTTTCTGATTTTGTAAGGAGAAATATAAGCTAATTAGAGTAGGGAATGGAGTTTTGTGTCTGTGTGTGTGTAGTTTAGTGTCCATATGAAAAGAAATAGTACGTACTATAGTTAAGTACTTGAGTTAATCTGTTGTGGTAATTTTATAGTTGCTATGGTAATACAACAACTCTAACGTTAGTAATATAAACAAAGTAGCCAATACTATCTGTAGGGTATATTATACTACAATAAACCACAGTTTACTGTAGTATACTACACTTTTACTAGTTTTATAAGATCACTAGTTAATAACCTATGCAGTACGCTGGAGCATCCAAGTCTTGTAAATACTATAATATGGACAGTTTAATACATTTTACTTATAGTATGGTTCAAAAACACTATAGTATTTACTCTAAATTACTATAGCATTGTATTTTTTCAAGTGGGTTTTATGGAAAAGATGATGTTTTATTGTTATAGACCCCCCAAATTTGTTATGACTTTAATATGAATTTATGAATGAATGAATTTAATAGCATTTTATATTTTTTTAAAGAGTGTTTTACGGTGTGTTTTGATGTGATGTTCGCAGTTCCTCTGTCGTGTCCGCTTGGAATGAGCTCTCAGGAGATTCGTGTTGTTTTGCTGGCTTTTCCTCACTTGCCCTGAGTCATTGTTTTGTGGAGCGTGAGTGTGGCGGTAATTGAAGGACTTCTGCGAATTTACTCACACCGTTGTCATCCAGGATGTTCATGTTTTTGTTTCTTGGGTAAAGAAATTGTTATTTTTCATTTTCCCATGATTTTCCCTCCATGTAATGTAATTGAGTGCTCAAATGTTTTAACTTTCAAACTGCTCCACAATAAAAATATGTTTGAACCATACTATACTACTATATGAAGTACTTAAAATTTATCATACATACTATAATACGGTACTTATATTAATCTCTTATAGTAATTCTATAGTTTCTGTGGTAATACTGCAACTAAGATAACAAAATACAAATACTGTACTACATTTTACTATAGTAAAAACTACAGTATACTACAGTATTTTTTAGTTAAACAGTATTCTGTAGCATTCATTAACAAAGGGTTATACAGTATAATACACATTACTATAGTTCAAAAACACTATAGTGTTTACTTCTATAAATTAAATTACTGTAGTATTTTGTTAACGTGGGGCTATTTAAATGCAGTTACCAAAGGTCAAATGATCCCAGCAGAGGAATAAGTGTCTTTCCTAGTGAAATAATGTCATTTTCTTATATAATATAAATAAAATGTAATGTTAGGTTTTCCCAGTACTGGGTTGCGGCTGGAAGGGCATCCGCAGTGTAAAACAAATGCTGGATAAGTTGGCGGTTCATTCCGCTGTGGTGACCCCTGATGAATAAAGGGACTAAGCCGAAGGAAAATGAATGAATGAGTAATGTTAGGTAAGTGTCTTTTGAGCACCATAGAATTTCACTATATGGAGAAAAATCCTTCAACATTTCATTCAAAACCTTGATTTCTTTACAACTGAAGAAGCAAATGAACATCTTGGATGACAAGGGTTGAGTAAGTCATCAGGAAATTTTCGAACTATACTTATATTAATCCATTAAAGCAACAATGAAGAACTTTTAGTTTTGGTTGATTCCCACATTTCACATCTTATAATCAATGATGTCAGCAGTTTACTTGAGGAGCCTGCAGAAACTAGCCAATATTTACAGAAGAGCCCACATCAACAGTTCAGCTGAAAGAGGCATGGTGGTCTGATTGAACACTGCCATTTGGGGTTTAGTAGTTTGATATTTGGAAGCATTCATTTGATTAGAAGATACAGTAAACATTCAAAATGTCAGTTTTCTATTCTGAAATACTTTGATATGGCATAATTATTTTTTGCTCAACAAACATGTTATTATCATCAACGTTGAAAGTAGTTAATCTGCTCAGTAACGATTACTCAGTAACGATTAATCTCTTTACAAGGAGAAGATATTCATATGGCAAAATCATATTAGATAATGAGGAGTAATTGAGAACATGAGATTTTCACTCATTTGCTTGTAAAATTCACAAATGATTACAAAGAATCAGCAAGTAAGAAATTGAAGAAATTGAAGTACAACTTTTCATTTTATTCAGTGCAAATGTTTAGACGTCATGTAAAGCGGATTGGATAACACTTAAAAATAATGGCACATTAGTTCATCGTTTAATGTTAATCAATGCATTTATTATCATGAACTAAGTATGAACAATCCTGTACATCATTTATTATCATAGTTAAACATTTACTAATGTATTATTAAAACCCAAAGTTGTGTTTGTTAGTATTAGTTAATGCACTGAGTTAACATGAACTAACAATGATGACTTTATTTTTATTCATGTTAAAAACGATGAATAAATACTGTAATATATGTCATTGTTTGTTCATTATGCTATTCATTTTTTTAATATATATTTTTTAAATCAACTGTATTATAATGCACAGTTAAAACAACTGTGTAAAACTTAATTGGTCATGAAATACTGTAGATTTAGTGTATCCTATAGTTGCTATAAATCGCTGGGATAAAATAATAATTTAATAAACAACGACAAAAAAATTGTAAGTATACACACCAGATTAAGCATGATTTTTCTGAAGTAGACGTATAAATACAAAGCATGGTATTTTTTTGTGAAACATTTTTTTACAATTGAAATGTTATTAGTTGGCAACACGGTGGCTCAGTGGTTCGCACTGTCGCCTCACAGCAAGAAGGTCGCTGGTTCGAGTCCCGGCTGGGCCAGTTGGCATTTCTGTGTGGAGTTGAATGTTCTCCCCGTGTTGGCGTGGGTTTCCTCCGGGTGTTCCTGTTTCCCCCACAGTCCAAAGACATGCGCTATAGGTGAATTGGGTAAGCTAAATTGTCCGTAGTGTATGGGTGTGTGTTGCGGCTGGAAGGGCATCCACTGCATAAAACATATGCTGGAATAGTTGGCGGTTCATGCCGCTGTGGCGACCCCTGATAAATAAGGGACTAAGCCGAAGGAGAATGAATGAATGAATATTATTAGTTTTTTCTGTATTATTTTACACTGTAAAAATAAGTTACTTATTTTTAACATAACATAAAATATGAAATTTAAACTTCTTTTAATAAGATAATATAACAAAAAGTGTACAGTATGTTGACGTGAAATTGACCAGATCACTTTTTTTCAACTTGTAATTTTGGAAAATCGTTTAATGTTGTATTTGACATTTTTTCGAAGTGTTCTTTCAAAGACTATAAAATGATGGTCGAATTTCATGAAAAGTGTCCATCTCCGTCTCTCCCGGACATGAGCAGATCTCAGTGTCCCGCACGCTCGCTGCTGACCAAAACAAAGCCCGCTTTATATCTGCTGCAACTGCTTTTGACACGCAATGTTGTCTGTGATTTACCTCTCAGACGATGACAAACAAAAGGAAACCTGTTCTGGTCAAAGAGTATCGAGTTTCAGGGGCTCCAGAAACGGATTAATCATGCAGAACACATCAGTTACTCAGTAAACATTAACACGCTGCTATGAATGATTGTCTTGTAGGAAACAACAAGCATTTTTGTGTGTGCCACAGGCTATGTGTGTTTCCATTTCTGAAACTTCAGTGTTTTTTTAATTACATCTCCATTTGGTGGCAAATACTTAATTTAAATGTAAATAATTTAAAGACTAATTTTTCTCTAATGAAGAGTCAAACAGGTGATTTTGGTAGATGTCTTTTTTTAGCAGTAAAGAACAATATAATTGCGGAAGAAAGGTTTTGGTTTTTAGTTCTGAAGAATTTTTGATTTTAATCTTCAGCATGTGACGAATCAGCAGACTGATAAACACTGAGCTGATCCTGCAAGTCTTTGTATTGTCTCAAGTTTAAGTTTGAGTTTGTTCAGACCACTTTTGTTGTTTCTTTTTTCCACACACACAAAAACCTGACCTCAAACTTTGAATAGTGATGTATAATGTTACTAAAGCTTTGTGTTCCTGATGCATGCAAGAAAATCCTGATAAAGGAGAAAGTACTACACACACAAAAAAAAAAA
>CAIGQV010016547.1:281014-291632 GCA_903798115.1 Danio jaintianensis
ATATAAAATAGAACAATTAAAAGGTCTTTGGTTTCTTTAGTTTAGGGATCACATGAGGAAAATGAGATCCAGATTTGGCTCGGTACTGACTAATCTAATGTGTATGCACAAATATAATATTGTATAGCATTGTATAGAAAAAATTTATTTAAACGATATTTGTGTGGGGTGTACTTGTATATTATGAGTACTGTACTTGTACTATTTAAAAAATATTATAAATGACACACTGCATTTGGAATAATTAACATATAGTTTAAAAAAGCAAAACACATATTTTTAGAAACATGGAATATTTTTTTGGACCCTTTATGAACTCTTTGACCTGTGCCAACATCATACCCATTGTTATGACACTGACCACCCATATGCTGTTATTTGATTTCTGTTTTACTGAATTTGATGATGTATATGTTTTTATATTTGTATACTCTGATGCTATTTAATGCTGAGTATTCCTTCTGTTAATTGTGCTGATTGTTATATTGTAAAATAATAAATAAATAATTAAATAATAATAATACATTATATTAAACATTTGTTGTAAAAGTGGGATTTGTACAATAAGTGTTTTAGTCTCAACAAGGCTCTATTTTATATATTTATTTAAATAATGGAGCAAAAAATAAATGCAAGTTTTTATTTAACATTATTTTACAAGATTTATTTAACATTTTTTACATTTTACCAACATAAACAACAGCCATCAAGAACAGAGATGAAAAGGGGAAAAGGGAAAAAAATAGAGAATACAAAACTGTACAGATATGAACTTAGATACATCAAAACCACTGTAAATGGGGACAACATTTAATTAAATAAATAAACTAAGTACATAACTAAATGAGGGTTAGATACCTACATATACAACAATCTCAACAATCCATGTTAAAATTCAAGGCAATAAAGGGTTACAAACTGTTATGTATTCTTATTATGAGGGGTTGGCAGGGGTGATCAGTCGGTCAGTCCAGCTGCAGAGTTATTGCAACATTTTTAAAGTCTTTACTATTATTTTGATTAATTTAATTAACAATTTTACTATAGTTTTTTGAGGGGAATTTACAGTTAAAACCCAAGGAGAGTCAACGTTAAAATTAAATACGTTGACAGATAGTTTACTAAAAAGGCCATAGAAAATGAGTAAAAATAATAACAACAACAACAACAATAATAATAATAACATTATTTTATTCCAACATTTTGACATTTCTAAAAATGGCAGTTAATATAATGTCAGTATAGTCAATCTGGAAATCTGACTGTAACTGTGACAGACTGTAATTGTGAAACATGTTGCATCGATAGTCCTTTATTGATGATTTTAAGTGTTTATCTGCTTTGTCTTTGGACAACGACCCGACCCGATCCGATCCTCCTGTTCAGTCTGAACAAACTCTGACCTCAGATCAGAGACGTGTCCTCCTTTTCAGTGCTACAACTGTGAAATTATGCTTTCCTTGAGTTAAAAGTGGCCCTAAATGCCCTAGTGTCATCCTAAAAAGGCCCCAAAAGTGGTTTCAGCTCTTACAGTCATTGATACTGGTCAAACTGGTTGACCGTGACAAGCAGAAGTACAGCTTACCTCAAAAAAATGACGTTATTTGTATTAAGAGATCAGGTTACTGTAAAATCCTTTTACAGAATCATCAACAATGCATACACACACACACACACACACACACACGCACATGTACACACACACACACACACACACACACACACACACACTCAATTAAAAGTAGATCTAAAAATGGCTCAATAAAAAAAAAGATAAATAGATATTATGAACAAAATTGCTTAAATGTATGTGTTATTCTAAGCATACATACTCAAATGATTTTTGCTGCTTGTTCAAACTACTTATTTAAAATTAGCTGAATCAACAAAATTCTTGAGTTTTTTTGGGGACAGCTTAATTGTTTTATGTTCAATCCACTTAAATTTGTAAAAAAAAAAAAAAAAAACTATTACGTTAACTTAATCGGTTTGTGTTGGGACAACATGAAGGAACTGTGTGGAAACCAGCATTTTTTACAGTGTACATTGTATTTTTACTATATAATTTTGAGTTAGTGCTATTTATTTAGTTAATATAATTGTTGTTTTTCTAGATTTTCTTCTTTTTTTTTTCTCGCATGTATTCCAACACTTCTTTAAAAACTACACCGTGTGACCTTCAGTGTTTGGAGCCGCAGTCACATGATCAATGCTGCTCATTTTCTTATATTTGAATAGTGACCAACACTAGTGCTGAATAATGTTATTTCTCATCTCAAACACCTTTTCCGCCTCCCTCACTGTATGTGTATTAAGTAAAGGAAGCTTTTCGTCTTTGTGTTCCTGACAAAAAGCTAGTTCAAAGACTCTTTAAATATTAGCTCTGGTCTTTCAGTCTGTTTATATCTCTATTAAAACACGGATCTGACCTTTAAAGAGAACTGGATAGGGTGTATTTATGTTAGTATTGTATTGTACTTATGTTGAATTACACACCTTTTTAGGTCTTCGCAAAGGTTATTGATTAAACTAAAACAAACAAGTTCCTGAAATGTTCATAATACAGTTTTGTTAGGATAAATGATATTTAGGTTGATTTAAATCTTATATTAGGGCAGCACAGTGGCTCAGTGGTTAGCACTGTCACCTCACAACAAGTAGGTTCGAGTCCCGGCTGGGCCAGTTAGCATTTCTGTGTGGAGTTTGCATGTTCTCCTCGTGTTGGCATGGGTTTCCTTCTGGTGCTCCGGTTTCCCCCACAGTCCAAAGACATGCGCTACAGTTGAATTAAATGAACTAAATTGGTGTAGTGTATGGGTGTTTCCCACTACTGGGTTGCAGCTGGAAGGGCATCCACTACGTAAAACATATGCCAGAAGGGACTAAGCTGAAGGAAAATGAATGAAAATCTTATATTTTGACTTGAATAAAACCATTTAACTGGCAATACTGTGGAAAATGTTATCCAATTATATCAGTAGTGAGCAAAGAAACAAACACTAGGTTCAAGTACAGCACTTATGAATTTACATTAGCAGAGCGTGATCGTGTATTTCTAATATTTTTGAGTTCTGCTGTCATTTCACTGTAAGAACATATGCGTTAATCAAACAGATTGCATATTTTGTAATTCAAAGGGATTTTTGCCTCAATTATGGTTATGAATGAATTACGGGACATTGATTTCTTCTCTTTCGACTTTTGGTGTTGAAAATTAAACTTTTCAACTATGCAGTTAAATAAAGTCATATACGTTATTGTATAAGTAATAAATAATGTATATATAAATGTCTTTAAAAATAACAGAAAGATTACTGTCATTTACAACACCAACCCAGGCAATATATCATTTCAAACCATTAAAAATGTCAACAAAAGTCACTTTTTCTAACTTTTCAACATCAAAACTTGTTGGAGGAATGATCAATATGCAATCCCATAATGCAATGAAAAAGCATAAATAAACAGAAAAACCATGAATTACAAAACAAAGAAATCTGTTTATTTACAAATATTTTGTTTTAGGTTTGCGTGATCTTACAACCTGTGAAGTCATGCGATGTTTGGAAGTTAATGAGATTTTATAGTTAAAACAGTTCATTTAGGCAAACTGTTGTCTTGTTCTTGACAGAGTACTTCATCGTACAATATCAGCTGTGAATGTTAGCAATGTTACTTGTTTTCAAGAAACTTTTTAGTGTTCGTTTTGATTTGGAAACCTAGAGAAAAGTCCTCTGCTAAAATCGTGTTTGTTTGTTTGTTTGTTTGTTTGTTTGTTTGTTTGCTCTTTTAGGTTTCATATCCATCCAAGAAAATGGGTTGCTTTGGATTTTTGAAAACCATGATGTTTCTCTTCAATGGCATCATCTTTGTAAGTATAGGTCATGTCTGTACACAGTGGAGATTATCAAAATTAGAGAACAGTTTATGAACGCTTGATGTTTTCTCTGTTTTGGTGTTTTCCGCTTCTGGGAACTGCTTTAGCTGTTTCAGTGTGTGATGGTAAACAAGTTCCTGCATGACAGACAAGTTCCTCAGGAAAAATAAATAAAAAATAGTGTAGCCTTTTGATTCTTTCTGCTGATTTCAGTCCACATTCTCTTAAGTGTTGTGAGAATAATATAATCTCTTAGATTGCACATTTATGGTAAAGTAATCTGACTACTTTTGGATTACATTTAGATTACGTTTGTGCTAACCTTTATTTTATATCACATATATTCGAGTAGGATAATCTTGTATTTTCGTTTTGACAGAAAAAAACGATAAATATATGAATTCTTTCAGCAAAAAGAGCCTCAGAAGTTTCTTTTTAAAGTGCAATGTACTGCATTAAACCTGTAAACCTGATTGAAACAAAATCGCATATTATAATTTTCAAGAATTGACTTAAAATTAGGTAAACATAAAACAGCAACTTCTCTCTGTTAAACAGCACAGCAAAATTTATAAAAAATTTATAAGAATAATAAATAATATAAATTTCACAGTTACTGATAAACATGTTACTGCTACATCAAATATTTAATCTAAAAAACTGAAAAATGGGAAGAATCGTGAAGAATCACAAATTTATGTCGTGAAAAATATATAGAACCGTTTAAAAAATGCCTTTATGTAAGCATGTAATCCATAAAAAATGACTAGTCTGATTACGAATATTTTAAAAAGTAGTTTACACTAATTACAAGTAATCCGATTACATACTTCAGATTACATATCATCTGTTACTATTCAGCTTTGACTATTACCAGTGTTGTGGTTTCCGGCCGTTCCATTAATTAATCAAACTCAGTCTGGAGGTTATGAATATCAGAAGAATAGACTTTATTCCAATAAAGCTGAGAAAGTCCAGAGCAAACCCCAGAGCAATCTGCAGTCTCTCCCCAGGACAATCTGATGTCCCTCAGATTTTCTGTACTCTTTACCCTTGCCTCATCCCACCTTTGTTTTTTCACAGCTGTCTCCTGGTTCAACAGCCCTCTCACGGAGTTGTTGCTAGATCAGATACGGTTGCGGCTGGAAGTTAACAAGAATAATTTATATTATTTATTAAATGTACCATTTATTGTATTTTATTAACGTCTACCCCTAACCCTTAACCCAACCTTTACAGTACTGTAAAAATATTAATTATTGCTATACAGTGTCACAAAAATGATGCTATATTGATGTGCATATCCGCAGCTGTATCCTATCTAGACTTTACCCTCTCGCAGCTCCTACTGCTTTATGACCCCAATTTAAAGCCCCCTCTTTTTTTTGCCCGTAATAATGTACAGATCTAATGTATTCATAACTGTTTTTCCACATATGACTAATGTTTATGTCTCAAACATCTAAACTGGACCCTTCTGTCCCATACAGCATGTTTAAACATACATGACAGTTTCAACATATGTTTTATACATTTAATGTTTTCCTTGTTGTATTTACACATGATGGTTCTCATTACTCTTCGCTGTATGCCCAAGTCATTTCTCGTGCTCTTTTATGACCCCTTGCCTTAACATATCACCTGTTTTCAAAAACATATAATGGAAGATTCCGCTTTTTATTAAATGTGTCTTTACATAGTTTTAGAAAATAAAAATCTTCTTCACCAGCCTCTCTGGGGGCTTGAACGAGTTTGTGACTTTCTAAAGATGAAATCATAGATATTTAATGACCAACTTCTCTTGCTATGGCTGAAAGGTTCGGTCTTTGGACTTCCTGCTGTTTCAGTCACTCCAGAATGACGGCTCATCATCTTGCAGAGTCAGTACAAACTGGACAGTTCATTATAATTGGTCAGATAATTAATTAATTCACCACCAGTTGTCTTAGTTTTATTAAGACTATAAGCAGTGAACTCGACATTTAGGAAGTTGTTGGTTGTTCTCTATTTTTGATCTCCACTATGTTTGACAAAATCTGAAATTCTATGTGTGAGTTGCGTTCGACTGAACAGATGGAAACTTGGTAGGTATTGACAGGTTATTTAAAAAACATAAATCTATCGAGTAACTTCTTTAATTTCATGAGACTGGTTGTCTTTGCATTTGGAGAGTTTCCAGTCATATTCTCTGTGTATTTCTCTGGAAAACTGTGGCTTTCTCAGTGAAGTGACTGTATGTTGATGTTGAATACCAAGTGCAATAAATGCTGTCTTTTTTCCCAGCAGATGTCCAAACAAACAAGCAAATTGCCCCATTTTCATGTGTTTTATCTGGGTCACATGCAAATAATATAATGTAAATTCTACATATTGCATTTCATTCACTTTGTGCGCACAAAAGAACTTTACAAGAAAATTCTGCAACAGATGCACATGAATTTGTTCTTAACCTCGTTCTAGTGTTGCACAATTTGGATAAAAGTGGTAGCATGCACAAGACTGGTCATTTGCATAAAACAAGACCAAAACATCTCCATATAAGGGCATTCCACAACAGCCTTGTGTCACTCTGGTTAAGCACTCTGGTCTCTATAAATGCGCAACAGCAGGTGTGTCAAATTCTCAAAATGTGGATTAAACGCAATAAACACCTGTTATACAGAGACTGATTACATAGATTTTTTTTTAGATGTCATTAGCCAATCTGTGTTTTTATTAAGCTACACTTATAATACAGCTTTTCAGCTTTGAGTTGCCTAATTAACCAGACTTAGTTAACCTAATTAAAAGCCTTTAAATTGCACTTTAAGTGGAATATTAGTATCTTGCAAAATAACTAGTAAAATATTATGTACTGTCAACATGGCAAAGACAAAAGAAATTAGTTATTAGACAATAGTTAATAACTATTAAAGTGTTAGAACTATGACTGAAAAATATGACTCATTGGATTTGCAATTTTATTTTAAGGTAACTGGTTGCAAACAGTTTATATGGGCTGAAATTAAGCATATCAAATTTAGTAATGTTCAACTTAATTTGTTTAAATTCAGTCTATATTCGGCCAATTTGTTTGCAACCAATTACCTTAAAAACATTTAGTAAATCCAATTAACCATTTTTTTCAGTGTATTGTATAAAAAAGTGTTGTAAAAATCTTCTCTCCGTTAAACAGCACTTGGGAAAAAATTGAAAAAGGGCTAAATAAGTATATTTACAGCATATATAAAGTGTGTGTGCGCGTGTGTGTTTTATGAAGTATACAATAAGGGATGCACGTATCAGTCTTGCATTCACTTAACTAAATTTAACAAAATGCATTCATTCATTCATTCATTCATTTTCTTTTCGGCTTAGTCGCTTTCTTAATCTGGGGTTGCCACAGCCGAATGAGCCACCAACTTATCCAGCATATGTTTTACGCAGCGAATACCCTTCCAGCTGCAACCCATCACTGGGAAACACCCATACACTCCCATTCACACACATACACTACGGACAATTTAGCCGACCCAATTCACCTATACCGCATGTCTTTGGACTTGTGGGGGGAACCGGAGCACCCGGAGGAAACCCACGCCAACACGGGGAGAACATGCAATCTCCACACAGAAATGCCAACTGACCCAGCTGAGGCTCGAACCAGCGACCTTCTTGCTGTGAGGCGATCGTGCTACCCACTGTGCCACCGTGACGCCCTAACAAAATGCAATTCAATACTATTAAGTAGTTTTCTTATTAATTTGCAAATGAAAAGGAAATGAAGGAAGAACTAAAAAGCAAATTACAAGACATCAAGAGAAAGGAAATGGAAAGACTTGGCATGCAAAAAGAAACAATCGAGTTGGAGCTACGGAAAGCTGAAATCGAAAGATACAATGAAGCACTCCAGCTTGTTGAACCTAAAACCTCTTAATTACAAAGGTTTTAATCAATGCAACTGATTTTTAAAATCAGATTACACTATTTAGAGTACATGTAAACAGATCTGCGGTCAGATTCAATTAAATTCAATGAGTGCCTGTAAATATAGCCAATGATATTAAAATATTATAGATGCTGTATTTTACACCATGATTTCCTAAAAGACTGGCTTTAAAGTGTGATCTGACTGAACAGTGGTCATAAATGCAAATACGTAGTAACCTGGAAACATTACTGCATACATCACAGCTTCAGGCGGCATGGTGGCTCAGTGGTTAGCACTGTCGCCTCACAGCACTCAGGTCATTGGCATTTCTGTGTGAGTTTGCATGTTCTCCCCGTGTTGGTGTGGGTTTCCTCCGGGTGCTCTGGTTTCCCCCACAGTCCAAAGACATGCGCTATAAGTGGATTGAATAAACTAAATTGGCCGTAGTGTATGAGTGTGTGTGAATGTGAGAGTGTACGGGGGTTTTCCAGTACTGGGTTGCGGCTGGAAGGGCATCCGCTGCGTAAAACATATGCTGAAGTAGTTGGCAGTTCATTCCATTGTGGCGAAGGAAAATGGATAAATGAATGAATGAATCACAGCTTCAAAAACTAACACGTCTTTTTGTGTTTGTTTGTTTTTGTGCAGCTGGCAGGAGGGGTTATTCTGGGTGTGGGCATCTGGGTGAAGGTGGACAACGGCTCCGTGCTAAATTTTCTTCAGAATTTACCAGGCGCTTCGAGTCAGATGGGACAGGTGTTGAATGTGGGATACCTGCTGATTGCTTTGGGAGCTGTGCTGCTCGTCCTGGGCTTCCTGGGCTGCTGTGGAGCAATCAGAGAGAGCAAGTGTATGCTGATGCTGGTACGTCAGAAGACACCCAAAACACACATAAATACACCATTAGTAAAAATAGTAATAAAAAAATACAAAATTTACAAGAAACCTTTCAACTGTAGTACATGTATAATGAGCCTGGTCATTACCTGGATGGGAGACCACATGGAAAAAAATAGGTTGGTGTTGGAAGTGGTGTTAATAAGACCAGCAGGGGGCGCTCAACCTGCAGTCTGTGTGAGTCCTAATGCCCCAGTAAAGTGAAGGGGACACTATACTGTCAGTGAGCGCCGTCTTTCGGATGAGACGTTAAACCAAGGTCCTGACTCTCTGTGGTCATTAAAAATCCCATGGCACTTCTCGTAAAGAGTAGGGGTGTAACCCCGGTGTTCTGGCCAAATTCACTCTATCGGCCCCTACCCATCATGGCCTCCCAATCATCCCCGTCCACTGAATTGGCTCTATCACTGTCTTTCCACTCCACCAATAGCAGGTGTGTGGTGAGCGCACTAGTGCCGTTGTCCTGGGGCTGCTGTCGCATCATCCAAGTGGATGCTGCACACTGGTGGTGGTGTGGAGAGACCCCCCTCATGATTGTGAAGCGCTTTGGGTGTATGGCCATACACGATAAATGCGCTATATAAATACACATTACTTACTTACATTACTTACTAATATTTAAAATATGATCATTTTAAATTAGAGCTGTCTATTTATTTTGTGATTTAGTTATGGTTGATTATATAATGTTAATTTATGACTTTAATTATGGTTAATTTATAATGTAATTTTTTTTTGCTTGCTCTGTTTATTGAATTTTTGCAATAATAACAAAATAAAGAAGTATAAGAATTGTGAAATAAATAGTATTCTGTCACCACTTTCCCTTCCATCCACCCCAAAAGGATAGAAATGAATAAATTAAGGAAAATATACAAAACATTATAATTAAATAAAAATATAATTATTAAAATGAAAAAACTTATATGAAAATAACTAGATAAAAAAACACAACACTTAATTATACAGCAATATAGAATATGTCTGACATATTTAATAATACAGTGCTCAGCATAATTGAGTACACCCCATTTTGAAAATGAATATTTTTATCCATTTCTCAGTGAATATAGGTGTGTTTTGGTGCATTTAAACAAAACAGATTTATTAAACAGAAATATTTATTAAAATAATATTTTAGTCACCAAACATATTTAGAAACTGAAAGATAATACAATTAAATTAAATTTTATTTTTTGCAATAAAATATTGCAAAACAAATGATAACCTACAAAATTTCAACTAAATTTTCCAATTTTTTTTTGCTTCTCTTGATTTTTCCTCTTTTTAAAAATTTGTATTTAATATTTTCTATAACATACACATTGGACCGTTATCGTAAGTTATTTTGTTAGATAAGCTCCAGATATGGCTTCGGTACTGACTAATCTAATGTATATGCGCAAATATAATATTGTATAGCTTCCTATTAAAAATATGAATTTAAAAGAGAGATTTGTGAGGGGGGTACTTATATATGCTGAGCACTATATGTGCAGGAATCCATAACATTTAGAAATGAAATAATTTAGTCATATATAAAATGTACAAGCATAATTCAACAAACAGAACCATATAACTATAAATATTACGCAAAGTATGCATATTTGCATAATACACCGTAAATATGGAAAAATTCTAATCACCTTTATAATGACATCTTAACAAGAATAAAGATTAGCAAATATACTACATACTGTTTCTCCTAAAGAAATAAATGAATAAATTAATAAAAAGATGCCAAAGGATGGGGGAGTATTTTATTTCCACAACAAAAGATTTAAACTTAATTACATGAGACATTTCAACCGATTGACATAATGACTAATTTAAATATTGGCTGTGTACACATTTAAAGTTCCTCCACTTTGAACTGAAGTGGACTTTATATAATATTTGTTGATGGCTTGAATGTTTTTTCACGGTCTCACCTC
>CAIGQV010016547.1:293845-313943 GCA_903798115.1 Danio jaintianensis
TCTCACAGTTCAGATTTTTTAGAATTAGGAGTTTACATCTCACAGTTTGGAATTTTTATTTAATTTTTGTATTAATCATTTTTTTTTATTTAGAATTCTCAAAATAAAACTGGCAATTCAGACTTTTAAAAATAATTCTAAAGTCTTGCAGTTTTGACTTTTTTAGGATTAGGAGTTTACATCTCACAGTTCTGACTTTTTAAGAATTCAGAGCTATATTTCCGTTACAGTTCTGTTTTTTTTTTTTTTAAGAATTCCGAATCAGAATTCAGAGACAATCTCATATTTCTGACTTTTTTTAGAATTAGGAGTATATATCTCACAGTAATGACTTTTTATTTTAGAATCAAAAGTTCACATCTCATAGTTCTGGCTTTTTTTTTTTTACGTATTTACATCTCTCAATATGATCTCTCAATTTGTAAATTGATGTTCACATCAATCTTGCAATTGTTTTTTGTTTTTTTATTCTGAATATAGTTCACAGTTCAGACTTTTTTTTTTTTTTTTGATATCGGAGTTTAGTTTCCCAGTACTGGGTTGCAGCAGGAAGGGCATCCGCTGCGTAAAACACATGCCAGAAGTCGGTGATTCATTCCGCTGTGGTGACCCCTGATAAGTAAGGGACTAAGCCGAAGGAAAATGAATGAATAAATATTTGAGTTTGCATCTCAGTTCTGACTTTTTAAGAAATCTTTTTTTCTTGTCCTGAGAATTCTGAGTTTACATTTTGCAATTTGTTTTCAGAATGCTGAGTTTATACAGTTCAATGTTTTCCCTCAGAATTCTGAGTTCACATCTCAAAACTGTTAAATATAATATAAACTCAGAAACACAAGATATGATGCCATGTACTCTTAATCGATGACAAAAAAAATTGTTTCCATAGATCTGTAGCACATAAAGAATATAAACCTTCATCCAATAAAATCATAGCATATAGCACCATAGAACATCACCTGAGCAGATATAAATATATTATATATACTCTTTATATTTGAACAACAGCAGATGTTTAATCTAACTCTCACTGCTTCTCTCTCTCCTGTAGATGAGCTGCTGTGGATTCAACAACTATACGGATTTCACAAACTCTTACTTCGTGAACAGCACCAAGAATTACCCGGTTCAGTGCTGTAAAGCATCTCCCTGTAATCAGGCAGCTGTTATGAATTCGGTGAGACATTATTCATACATATTCATTTACAGTCTTGAAGTTCTAGAGGATTGGACACCTTTTCATCTTTATATTTGTGTGTTTTTCCCCCCTAGACTGTACAAGGTTGTTTTCCAGCACTGATAAAGCTTGTAGACAAAAATGCCGTTATCATCATTGCTGTAGCATTGGGCATCGCTGCTCTTGAGGTAAAGCACACATTTCATTTCTATCAATGCTTTTTAAAGTGATTTTAAGACTACAATTTAAAGTGAACCATTCAGTTCAGTTGCAATTTGTTTTAATCAACATTCAAGTAAAAAGGTAAATGCAAAAGATGTAAATTGCATTAATGTTAGCATCTAATTCTGATGATGAAATAATATTTATACAGAGGGAGATTTAAAGAGTGCCTTTCATAACTTGTTTTAATGACTGATGTTTTTCAACATTTCTTTAATAAATTATTCAGAATATACTAACAGGTTAAGATATGATAAATGAATCACAGGAGAAAAGAAAAAAGGTCTTCTGTGATTCATTTAAGAAATTATTGAGTGTGGACCTGTCATTTGGAGACATTTTGTCACAGCATCAAACTTATCTGGTAGAGTGCATTGATTTACATTTGGTTTGAGATATAAATAAATAAATAAATAAATAAAATGTTAAATCTATATATATATATATATCTATATATGGTGCGCAAATATTTTTTTATTTATATCTCAAACAAAATGTAAGTTGGTTTGAGATATAAATAAATAAAATGTTAAATCTTTTATATATATAAATTCTAAAAGTCTATAATTTTGAAAAATTGTAATTATTAAAAATATGCATCAAATATTGTGGGTGAAAGCATATATTATATATTTATACTCATAATTAATATATATATAATAAAGATAATAGCACTTTTGATTACTTTTGCTGTTAAAAACACTATGATAAATAACATGCAGTAATATTATCATTACTAGACATAATTTATAGCCAAAATTAAAGCTCGTAATTTAGCATTTTTAATTCAGATATATATAAAAATAGAGGGGCTTCACAGCAAGAAGGTCGCTGGTTCGAGTCGCGGCTGGGTCAGTTGGCATTTCTGTGTGGAGCTTGCATGTTCTCCCCGTGTTCGTGTGAGTTTCCTCCGGGTACTCCGGTTTCCCCCACAGTCCAAAGACGTGCGCTATAGACCATTTTCATTCATTCATTCATTCATTTTCTTTTCGGCTTAGTCCCTTTATTAATCTGGGGTCGCCACAGCGGAATGAACCGCCAACTTATCCAGCATATGTTTTACGCAGCGGATGCCCTTCCAGCTGCAACCCATCACTGGGAAACACTCTCATTCACACACATACACTACGGACAATTTAGCCTACACAATTCACCTATACCACATGTTTTTGGACTGTGGGGGAAACCAGAGCACCCGGCGGAAACCCACGCGAACACGGGGAGAACATGCAAACTCCACACAGAAACGCCAACTGACCCAGCCGAGGCTCAAACCAGCGACCTTCTTGCTGTGAGGCGAACGTGCTACCCACTGCGCCACCGTGACGCCCTTATAGACCATTTTGATGGATGTAAACAAAAACAATGGTCCCAGCGTATTTCCTGTTTTACATTTCTAATTTCTTTAGCTTCCGAGAATCCAAAAAGAGCCACATATTGATAAATAATGTTGTGATAGCTCTTTTAACATGAAGTTATGATTGAATTGCCTCTTGTTACAGTTGAAAGTTTGTTATGAAAGTTTGATAACAGGCAGGATATGTTCATGGGCCAATGACATCACCACATTGAAATGGTCTATAGGTGAATTGAATAAACTAAATTGGCAGTAGTGTATGTGTGTGCATGTGAGAGTGTATGGGTGTTTCCCAGTACTGGGTTGCAGCTGGAAGGGCATCCGCTGTGTAAAACATATGGTGGATAAGTTGGCGGTTCATTCCGCTGTGGCGACCCCTGATGAGTAAAGGGACTAAGCCGAAGAAAAATGAATGAATGAATGAATAAAAATAGAGGTCATGAAATTTTGAAGATGCTTTTTATAGAAGCATGCAGATGATAAGACATGCACTAAAATTACACTGCTGTAAAGTAAAAAAATATAGTACATTTTGAATTCCTAATTTATTGATTTCCATATCATTTTGACCTAAATGTATCTAATTATAATCCTAAATATAAACAAGAACCCGTTCATGAATACACTTATAAATGGTTATTCACTTTTCTTTCTTTCTGTGTTGTGATTTTCAGCTTGCAGCGATGATCGTGTCCATGGTCCTGTACTGTAAAATAGGCTCAAAGGCTTAACGTGTCACTTTAATTTAAGCATCTGTCCAATGACTCCTCTGGATGAATGAGGATGAGGTGGATCATCGGTTGTAATGGTTTCATTCTGGATAAGAATGACTGCTTAAAGGGATAGTTCACCCAAAAATGACCATTTTCTCACCATTTATTTATTTAACATTTATGGGGTTTTTCTTCTTCTGTTGAACACAAAGGAAGATATTCTGAATAATGCTGGAGAAAATGCAGCCATTGACATACATAGTAGGGACAAAAAATACTATGGCTGCTTCTTTTCTAACATTATTTAGTATATTTTTTGTTCATCAGAATTAAAAACTAAATTTGGGTGAACTATCCTTTTAATATCTTGAATGAAAAACTAAATTCAGACTGTCAATCTGAAATTTGACTCCCACTTTACAGTAGTAAATCTAGCTATTTTAATGATTAACATTTCATTGAGACTGATTATTATTATTATTATTATTATTTGTACTTTTTTTTTACTTATGTACTGTATGTTTTATTATTTAAAAGCAAAATGCTTTAATTGCATAAAGCCCAAGGCATTGTTTTGTAATTCTAAACACACTACTGTCATTATATGTGCAATGACCAAAATAGGCCAAATGTTTTCTAGCAATATGTTGCTGATTGTAATTTATTGCAAACCTTTTACAAGCCAAAGGCATTTACACAACGTGCCTTTTCATGTAACAAAGCACAATGTTTTATGTTTAAAATGTGATGTATAAAGTTTTTACAAAACTACCTGATTATATTATGTTGCTAAACTGTTCATATAAGATGTTTATTTTGATGATAATTATAGATATAAAGGCAATTTCAACTTTGTAATGGTGTTGTCTTTTATGTTCTTCAACTGTACCTTCACTGATGTAATGCAAGCACTGTTGGTATTACAAAAATAAACTGACAAGGTAGTTTTTCTACCACGGTTTGTGACGTTTTTACCCAGTAACTTTTGTTCCAAAATTATAAATGGAGATGAATTCATTTTTGAGGGTGAACTAAACATTCACCCTCAGTGGCTACAAATGACGACGCAATATAACTACAAATATCTAATCTGAAATCATATGAAAACGAATAATTTCGTTATTATTTACTCACTTTTGTGTCGTTTTTTGACTCCTTCAAAGGGAACGTGTCTCATTTTATAATTATCATCGCCCTCTGCTGGCGACAGAACAGCTTTTCTTTTCGCGGGCTTCACTGCTCTCTAGTGGTAGAAAGTGTTTATGACGTAAAATGGTTGACTGTCGCGTCGATTGACTTGATGCCAAACTTTTTAAGTTGAATTGGATTAAACATTATATTAAACATAAAAATGAAATGTGATATATAATCCCAAACTTTATTTTTGAAGAAGTCGGTGGTATAGAATTTCTTTTAAAGTGTGATTTTGAGATTAATAAACTCCCCATTCAGTTATCTAAATTTCATAGGCAGGCACTTTTATTTTGCATTCTTCTATACAAACACAATTTTTCTCCCCATAAACATATAATATGGAATAATAAAACTGTCAGATATAAGAATAAATCAATTGTCTATGATAATTGGGTTAAAAAAAGATATTCTATTGGTCTCACAGTTATTAAACGATAAAGGATATTTACTGACTTATACTGAATTTTTAGGAACGTTTAGTTTTCCAGTGCCTCCACGAGATTATAGTATTGTAATTGATGCAATACCAGAAGGCCTGGCGAGGCTTTTGCAGGGTTACAGTGAACCAAATATACTAACAGTTAAAAATCAGATTTTATCAGATGGTGTTAATATCAAAGATAGAAAGTCTAATAATACATTTCTTAGAAGTTTGATTCGTTACCCAGCAACTTTTAGACACAAGTACTTTTGGAATAACCAATTTGAAAATATCAATTGGAACTTGATCTGGACTTATAACAACAAATATTGTGTCACTGAAAAAGTCAGTGAAATCTATTTTAAAATTATACATAAAATATATCCAACCAACCAGTTTCTCAAGAGATATAAAGTTGATCTTTCTGAATCTTGTGCTTTTTGCGGAATGGATGTTGAGACTGTTATGCATTTGTTTGTTGATTGTATGTATGTTAAATATTTCTGGTTTGATGTTGAATGTCTATTTAATATACGTAGTGGTCATAGAGTTAATATAAAGAAAAGAGATATGGATAAGAATCTCCTGTTTATGTTAAATCTTTTAATATTATTAGGCAAGTTTCATATACACAAGTGTAAATGGTCGGACAGGAAGCCTAACATCTTTCATTTCAAGGCTGATTTAAAGATTTATTTTGAAACTCTTAAAGGACTTTCAAGTCGTAAAGCAACCAGAACTGTAAATATACTCCAAAAACTAAGCTCCTCTTCTCTATGGTAATTGTTAAGTATACCCGCTCTTGTTCTTTATTTGTTTGTTCTCTCCTTATTACGTTATATTGCTTATTTTGCTTACATATTTTCTGCTAAAATGTGAATATCATATTGTAAGATTTGTTATGCATTTGATTGGAAACGTTCAGCAAACACAATAAAAAAGAAAAAGAAAAAAAAGACTTGATGCCAAACGATACAGCGCCTAATATCCTCGGTAAAAGGTGTTATGTGTTCTTATTCACAAGAAATATTCAAATAGTTTTGATAATTTTTTTAAATAAAAGATCATTTTTACATCTTACAAGGTAAATATTTTATTCATAAACAGAAATTTGGGAAATGCATGTCAAACTGTAATTTATTTTTATTAGAAATGGAAGTCTTGAAAAAAGTCTCTAATATTAATAACTAAAAGAATGAATAGCTGTAGGACTTTGTTATATATTTACGAGGCAAACACCAAGAAATGCCATCAAGCGTGCTTTACTTCGGTATCAACAACGTCATCACAACAATACGTCACATGGCTTAAATAGTTGTCAAGAACCAATGAATTGCCAGACCAACACCCAGATCATTACAAACACACATTATCCCAATACACCACAGACTTCATTGAGGAATTTATATGGTATCAACTTCCCATTCTTTTCCCAGTGATGGGTTGCAGCTGGAAGGGCACCCGCTGCGTAAAACATATGCTGGATAAGTTGGCGGTTCATTCCGCTGTGGCGACCCCAGATTAATAAAGGGACTAAGCCGAAAAGAGAATGAATGAATGAATGAACTTCCCATTCTTAAGAACATCCCAACAGTTATCTTATTGTTTATTATTCAGTTATCTTACAACTATTCAGGCATATGTTTTACACAGCGGATGCCCTTCCAGCTGCAACCCAGTACTGGGAAACACCCACACACTCTCGCATTCGCACACATACACTACGGCCAATTTAGTTTATTCAATTCACCTAACTCCACACAGAAACGCCAACTGACCCAGCCGGGGCTCGAACCAGCGACCTTCTTGCCGTGAGGCGGCAGTGCTAACCACTGGATATTATCATACCGGTGTATCTGAATTTATGTTAATATTTCTTGTAATGTTCAACTACTTTTCACTAACAAAATAAATAAATAAACAAACATAGTCGATGTGGTGTGAAGTGCAAAAGATATTCAAAAAAGTGCAAAAAACAACAACCAAAATCACTTAACTTTGACTTAATTAATTAAATGAGTAAATAAATCTCAAAGTTTATAGATTGTTAGTTATTTACTTCAATTTATGTTCATGTATTTATTTCAAATCTTTATTATAGTTGTTTTAATATTTGTGTGTAAATTTGTAGATTATATATTTTGTTATATTTATCATATACTTTATCATTTAGGAAAAAATCAAATAATTGCATATTCTTCCATCAGATGGTTTCGTGCATCAAGTGATTGTGAACCAGAAATTGCTGATACTTTTATTTTAGTAAGTTGATGTACTTCCAATGGGGTATATGCACACAGACTTTTAATTTCAGTCAGCCAGCCTCAACTGTCTTTCCATTATAAAATTGCCACGTTTAAGGTCTGATTTCTTTAAAAAATCAGTGATCTTCACTGCCTGATTGATATACAATATGAAGTTGGTCTCAGACCGGACAAGAAGCGCTGCGTTAAATTCAATTTTCCCCACCTTGTCTTTATAATATGAGTTTATTTTACCCCAGTATATTTTCAATGGAGTTTTTGCGCTAGCCTGCTGCTCCTGACGGTGCTAGCAGTTACACGGTCTTTCATCTCGTTTTTTACGCTTGAACAACTAAATGAATGCTTAAGTCTATTTAACCGAAAGTATTGTAATTACATTACAACATCGATGCTGTAAAAGCAACCTTGTGAAATTGAAAATAGTCATATTAAGCTTTCCCTGGAGGTTTATCATTGGCTGAACATTGAGTAAGAGGCGGGGCGGGGCTTTCTTTTTGCATATTAATCCCTCATAGCAAATTTACGTAAGCGGGGCGTGGTTAAGAATATTGTGGCTGAGTAGGGGGCGGGACTTTCTTTTTGAGGATCAACCCCTCATAGCAAACTAAAGGTAAGCTGGGTGTGGTTAATAATTTATTTTTATTTATTATTATTTTTATTGTGCATTTGTAAATTACAAGTACAGGAAAAACAGGCATCAAAACAAAAGGTCCAAAGATAATTATAATTCAAATAAAAAGAAAACAAAACAAAATGGAAGACATTCACAAGACGCCAAACACAGATTCGTAATAACTTGATAGAGCTTTTTCGTTTTTTTACAGCTTTAAGAGATTTCGTAAAAAAAAAAAAAAAATGTTCGTTAACAAAAACCTCATATGTGTCATGGTTAAGAATATTGTGGCTGAAGCCGTCAAACGAGTGTTGCCAGATTGGGTGGTTTCCACACGCATCACACAGTGCCTGCAGTTACACTCACAGCTGTTTATCATGACACTCTTATCGATCATTTTTGTCCGCAATTGACAGCAAGAACAAACATAGAAGCGATGTCTGATTGACAAGCAGCATCTAATTATGTTCAAAAGAATTTAAAACGCCAAATGGGACGAATTTATTCCCCATTTCAAAAGTAAAACATACTCTAATAGGTAGCGTAATCTACACAACATTAAGTGCAGTGTGTGGGTGCAGTGTTTCGATGTGATTTGGTTATGTTGTGGTTCTGTGAGTGCTGGTGTTGGTTGCTGTATGGTTAAAAATTATGACAGTTAAAGTAAAAAGGTTAATTTCGATTTTTAAAAATGTAAATAAAATAAAATAATAAAATAATCGAATATTTTGGGCAGTTTTTTGGGCGTGGTTTGGACATCTTTTGGGCTTGAAAAAGTCAGCTATATCTGGCAACACTGCATCAAACTGACGTCAGAGAAGAACCGTTACTCCAAATGCAGAAGCAAGCAAATGCTTGTGCTTTAATTGAAGATTACCAAAACAAACTCTGTCTTTCAGTGGATAAACTTGCACGGATGAACTGTTCGCTTAAAGAATAACAACGTGCGCTATCTAAACATACATTTCTGTTTTTTATTTCACACGGACTTTAATTTACCCCTCCACAAGATGGCGCTCCTAACTTCAGTTCCTTCGCGTTGCAATCCTGCTATTAAACTCTCACAGTGAGCACCGAGGAGGAGTCAAAATTCAGCGATCTCGCATCTCACACCCACTTCTGCCAAATCGAGCAGTAGATTTAAGTCCAACACTGACCCACATTCACTGCCAGTTTTCACACCTTCATCCTCAATGCGGAGTCCTGACAGTGAGTTTCCACCCGAAACCTGAAGGAAAAGCTCTTCACGGGGAGCCTGAGCTCTAACAGGTGTGTGTGAGTGGCCACAAGGCCCAAAACAGAACGAAAACACGACCAAATCCACCATGTCCACTGGGAAAAATGCACCTGTTACAGAAAAGTGAGTATGGACGTGTTGGTTTGTGTCTGTTGATGTAAAAACTCTGCATCATTGCTGTGCATTTCGAGTTCCTGTATCTGTGGTTCTTCAAGTCTCTGAATGGCTGATTCAGTATATCTGTGTTTTGGCTTTGGCAGTTTTTCTTCATGTCAAATTTTCACATCTCTTCCTTCCTCGTTTTGCAATAGATTCTGGTTTGAGTTCAGCTCATGTTGTTCAAGTTAGATAATCTAATGCTGGTACTGAATGTGAAGCTTCACAAACGCTCTGTGGATGATTTACATGCAAGTTGCTGAGGTGGAATCATTCACATTGTGACATATTTTTCATTTTCTTATCCAAAGGCGCTGGCTGTGTGTGTGTGTGTGTGTGTGTGTGTGTGTGTGTGTGTGTACTCTGAGCAAACATCAAACACCTTGACTAGTGAGCCCATGTGTGTATTTGTGCATGAGTCATTGAGGCTTGAGGGAGTTTTAAAGGTTTGAGATACCTTTAATGACTTGTAAATTAATCCACTTGCTTTATTCCCCTTGTTTTCTTGCATATTGAAGTAAAGTTGGTTTTATATTCGCACATTCAGACTTTCACCTACTTAATATAATTTCAGAAAAGTATTATTTGCAAATTCTAAATAGGGAAATCATATTAGCAGCCAATGACTATCAAAGTATAACATTGTTCACAGTCAATTAAATGGTGCTAATGTTGTTTTGAGTGTGGTTGTAATGCTTACATGCGATTTCAGACCCAATATTTAAAGTACCACGTCAGAAACCGTCAATGTTTGAATATAAAACCAACTTTACCTCAGTTTCCTGCATCTCTAACATACGCATCGCTTTCAGTGGTGCATGTTAAATGGCTAGTTCCCTCAAAAAATAAAATGTACAGTTAATTTTCTCACCCTCAGGTCATTAAAAGATGTAGGTGAATTATTTTCTCCAGTAGAACATTAAAGAAGATGTTTAGCTCAATCTGTGATCCTTGATGATTTGTATAATTTGCATGAAGTCAATGGTTACTCCTTTTTTTTTTTAGGTTAAAATAGACACAAATAAGTCCAAACCAATCCCTGTGACTCCTGATGATCCATTGAGGTCTTATGAAGCGAAATGATTGGTCTGTGCAAGAAATTGAACATTATTTACTATATTATTAGCAAAACTAGCAAGTTCAAAATAGCTCAGTATTCCGCTCTGTTGGTATTCTTTTAGTGGATGTGTATTGACCTATGCATAAACCACACGTTCACCAGAAATGCTCAAATAACACACTGACAGGACATTTCTATGTAGTATACTAGTTCCTGCTGCTTCCAATGGCGTTACTGTGTTGTCATGGCAACGCTGGTAAAATGAAGCCTCTTGACTCGTTCACTGTCAGTAAAATGTGGTTATTTTATTGGCTTTGTTTATTTTTCAGTATAATCTAAGCTATTAGGTTAATATTATTTTGTAAGACTATTGAAATGTATTTAATAAACGAATAAATATTTATTACAAAGCATTTTCAGTTTCGGTTTTCTGCCAAGTGCATTCAGCATTTTCAGTTTCCTCCAGTAATTTTATTTTGGTGGATCCCTAAAATAATGTTTAATTTTCTACACAGACTGATTGCTTTGCTTCACTAGACATCAGTGTGGATGTCTGGAGTTCAGTACCAATAGGTACTAAAATTTAAAAAAATGTCCATTTCCCGCTAACATTTGAGCGCTGTTGAGCACATTTTCAACAGAATTAACTGCGATTGGCTGTGAAGGTCATCAGTTCACCGAACTCACAGCTGTGCAACTGTCAGATATAGGGACACTGGAGTATTTTAAATCCGCGAAGATCAGTCGATTCATCAGCGGATCGCTCGTATGTCAGCTCATAGACAGACCAGCTGATCTTCGCAGCTTTAAAACGCTACAGTGTCCCTGTATCAGCCAATCACAGTCATTTCTATTGAGCACGTGAACACAATGGCAAATCAGTGCTGTTTATGAACGAGCTCAAATGTTAGAGGGAAATGGACGTTTTTAAAACTGCAGTATCGATTGGTATCGAATTTCAGTATTGTGACAACACTCGTCACCAGGAGCCATGGCCATTGATTTGGACTTGTTTGTATATGTTTATTTTAATCTAAAAAATTGGTGAGCATTGACTTGTTTCTTGTATCACCAAGAAACGGATTCAGATGAAAAACTGGAAATTTTCATTTTTGGGTGAACTATCCCTTTGAGTATTTTTGCTTCACTACTGTACTTGAATAAATGCTTTAAATATGTGTACTTTATCAGAGAATTTTTTATTTTAAAACTTTTGTTTTAAGCACACATCTATACACATTTTGTGTTCATTCATTTTTGTTATGCACTAGGCTAAATGGTATACTTAAATTTTTTTATTTTTTTTTTGGTGGCCTCACATAAAGAAGGTCACTGGTTCAAGTCCCGACTGGGCCAGTGGGCATTTCTGTGTGAAGTTTGCATGTTCTCCTTGTGTTGGCGTAGGTTTCTTCTGGGTGCTCTGGTTTCCCCCAGTCCAAAGATATGTGCTATAGGTGAATTGGATGAACTAAATTGGCTGTAGTGTGTGAGAGTGTATGGGTGTTTCCCAGTACTGGGTTGTGGCAGGAAAGGTATCCACTGCGTAAAACATATGCTGGAGTAGTTGGTGGTTCATTCCGCTGTGGCGACCCCTGATTAAAAAATTTATGAATAAATGTTTTGTTTAGTTGCACAATTGAATTATCAATTATTAGTCTGTCAGCAGTGGTTATCAGTGTATGACAAGTTCTGGTAATAAAATTAAGTATTTCCTTGCAAAATAAATAAACATTAAGCAAAAATCACTTCTAATACTTCAGTAAATTGAAAATCAAGTAGTGAAAATAAGTACTTTATATTTTTTTACTATTGGTCAATTTTTAAAACTATTAGTAATATTTTATGTGGGTGTCTTTAGTTTGGTGTAGTTCATCCACCGCTGCTTGCTTTGCATTTATGCGAACGCTTATCGACTCTTTAAGCTGAATTGGCAACTACAAACAGGATCGACCAGTTGACATTAATTAGTCCTGCTAAATATATCGTCAGTGGTCAGGTGCTGAAAACTCTGCATCAGGTAGCATCCATAATTAATAAAGGCCACTGTTCACAGGTCTCAATGCTGTTTTGGTATTTAGTATAAAATGTCACCAATTTCACCATGGCTTTGGTATCTGTGTGTGGGTTTACTTAACTTTACTTTGGAAGCTTCACAGTTTTTCCCTTGAAGATAAACCCAGATTTAATTAGATGCAGAAATAATTAGATGCAATATAAATAAATGTTTATATTTAATTAATTATTTTACAAAATTTAAACAATGCTTTCACTTAATTTATTGTATACTATAATGTATTTTAATGTTTTAATATTTGTTTGTGCAGATAAAATAGCTTGAATAAATAAAAAAATAAGAATGTAAATATATATTAATATATGCATTTAATAAATGTATGATTAATATAATATTTTTAAATCATTTATTTTCATATAATGTATAAATTTAAGTTTGTGTACATTTACTTTTATTCATATTTTGTAATATATCAATATATAAATTATACATTTTACCCCAATTTATTTTTTATTAAATGTTTAGGTGTGCAATTATTAATTGTTTCTGTGTGCAAATATATTTATTTTATTAAATGTCATCTAATTAATTACATTTAACAATAATTACTTTGTATTTTAAAAATTTCTTTTTTTAATTATCATAATTCGCTTATTTATTGATATTTTTTCATCCTTAGCAAGCAATTAAAAAAAATAGCATTCATCATCATAAATATTGTGTTTATCTACATATATTTCAGCTCCAGACAGATGTCATTGCAGGCCTGCCTTGATGAGTGCATGGAGGCCTTGGATCTGTTCCTCAACAACCACTTTAATGAGAGTTTGGACAAACTGCGGCCCCGGTAAGCAAACTCTTATTTCTTCATAATTTTCGTCTTATTTGTCCTCATTTCTCCACCTCACTCTCATCAGTGAGCAATTTTACTTGCATACAGACAAAGAGTAGCCATTTATTTGGCCAGGTACGTAACCAAATGTAATGTTTGGCATCTGTAAACGTGCCTCCAAATGAAATGCTTGTTTAATAGTATAAAGTACTTGTTTAATCCTGTGTGATGGCATGCTTGATTCCCGCTGTGGTGGAGAATTGCGTCAGACACGCTCCCTTCTCCAGGATGTGAGGTGTTTACCTAAAGATCACACCCTCACTTCTGACAATACTCACTCGTAGAGATATTTCATTAATGTATAGCTGGAAGACTTGAAGAAGAAGAATGAAACTACATGCTCAAGTGACTCCAGCCCTCCTGTTTATATACAGACCTCACTGGATGTACAGAGGGCTTGGTTTCAGGCTATAAAAACAATGGTTTGTTAGTAGTACTCTAGGAGAGGTTGTGGATAGTCTGTGCTTGAAAGGTGATTTTGATTTAGTTTTGTTTAGCTCCAATCCCACTTTAATGTACAGATAGCTTTAATTAACATTCATAGTTTTTTAAGGGAAATGAAATCCGATACCAAAATTTTGAGGATCGACGGATACAGATCCAATCCCGATATGGTGCCGTTTTTTTGTTTGTGTTTGTTTAGTTTTTAACATAATACAATTTCTATAGTTCTGGTGATAAACTCAAATAATATATTTTCTTTAGTAAAAATAGCAACAGACCTATAGGCCTACTGTATATGACAGATGGCACAATCTAACTAAAACATGATGCTTGCTGTAAACTAGGCTACATTATTTGAGCATTTGTTATGACATTGATATGATCTTTTGTGGTCCAGCTTATGTTTCCTTTTTTAATATTAAGATTTTTCTTTGAAATCTGTAATAGGCTACCACTATTGACCCTCATCGCTGGTAAAATAACCAGCCTTTTAGCAAAGCCTGATATTTTCCTGAAGGTTTGACACAGACTAAACTAAACTGTCTGAGGCCAGTATTACTTATTAAACACTCCCTCGCCAAATCTCACCGTGAGTGAGATGGAGAAAATGAAAGCACATCAGCACAGAGGAAAAATCAGATGCTCAAGACATAATCTTTAAAATAATGACTTATATTAAACGTAGCAAATATATGACACGATTGTTATACAACAATTACAGCGGAGCATTAATTAAGTCCTTATTTTCCATGGAGCGTAGCAAATCATCCGCCCTGACAGTTGTTCATTGTTCATCTATATTTGTCTGAAATTTATTTTTTGTCTTAAAAAAATTCTTTTTGGAACGAATTTCGTTTGGTATAATTTGTATCTTAATTTATATTTTTTGTTGGTCCGTTATCTACAAAATAAACAAGAAGAACGAATAACATTTGAGGTGAAGTGCTTCAAGACAAGGTATGCTTGTATGCTTCAGCACCAAAATACAAACTGGTCTGTTAAATAAAATATTAATATAAATAAAATTACAGTGAAATATTCACAGTTTCAGAGTAGCCTATATTAGGCTTTTCACTGTCAATGACAATCCATATTGCGCCTGTCAGTTTTATTAATTCACTTTTATTAATTCAATCAACTACTTTGACCACAATGAGCCAGACTTTACAAACTATTCGCAGCACTGAAAGTATTCCCCTCAGAAGAATAAACTCAGTCGGAAGGATGAGAGAACAGAAACTCATTGTAAGAATAATTTTACGGAGCGGCGCACGTTGCGTATGCGCAACCGGTGCGTGAATGAAGCGCTTGATGCATCAATGAGACACTGCGCGCAGCCCTCTGGTATATGTGGACATTTCCAAAACTTAGCAGCAAGGGAAGAAATCACTGTGTTGAGGATCTGTCCAATGTATTATTGAACCTTTTGTAATTTAAAATTGCAGGTAGGCCTACTTTGTATGTGAAGAGCAGGTAATAGGCTAACCCTCTCTACTCCAGTGTTGCGAATGCGATCTGCTGATCTAACAGACACAGCGCAACATGATTTAGAAACAGCAATGAACTCCTTGTTGCAGGTCAAAATAAACCCATTTAATGCAAAACTAAATGCATTTCTCCACTGATTAATTAAACTAATAGGAACAAATAGTCTGGGAGAATGTTTTTCGTGTTGTCATAAACGAACGCGACATGCAGTTTGAATTGTGAATGAATGGGGAATGATTGACAGGTGCAACGGAGGGAAGCGCTAAACTGAACATGAATTTAACCACTTGAATATTCATCTGTACTTCACATTAAACTATAGAATGGGTTCAGAACATTTGGGATATAGTAGGCCTACATGACAACTTTCTAGTGCCTTATAATAGGCTACCTTCATGACTTTTGTTGGCTTATAAATTACACAGAATATAGGGCATGCGCAAGATCGGATTTGGATCGGTACCAGCTGGCCGATACCCGATCCAGCAAAATGTGAGGTATTGAACCGATATCCGATCTAAGTATTGGGATCGGTGCATGCCTAAGTTATATTCATTCATTCATTCATTCATTCATTCATAATCTTGCATTGAAGTGGCAGGAACTTTTTATTTTTTACTACTGATAGTTACCTTTACTGTATATTTTTGTGGATTTTTACAACTGATGCTAATTTTTAGGTAGCCAGTCAACAGTTTAGCTAACTTTGTGGCTGCATCTGAGAGCTTTGGTTACCTCATTGCCTTATCAGAGATTGATTTCACAGGCAGCACATAGGGCAAAAGTTGTTGTATATCTTAAAAAAACACTTAAAGAACGTTTTGCAACCGTACTACCACAGCAGTGGAATTACAACATGCCTTCAGTAGTTTTTAATGGGCATTAACTCAATTTGTACAATAGCTGCATCTGAAAACAAACATGTTTTTAGAGTCCAAAAGCATTGAGTGTGTGCTGAAGGCTATTAAACTGCAGGTAGAATGACCCTAGAGTGTGATTTTTATATTTATATGATATGATAAGATTAAGTAAAATAAGACAAGTAAGAATGCTGGTTTTGTGATAATCAGTGTGTGAGTGCCGTTGCAGCTGTGGTATTGATTTTTACACCACAGTTCAACAAACAAGATGTTAGTTTTAACATATTAGATGTAGTAGTTTTAATAGTATTAGATGTGTAGTGTAGTTTTTTCCAAACAATGCCGGAGAAGAGAGCATTTCTGTTTTATTCCTGAGTTAACCTGTCTTGCAATGAAAGGAGTAAGTTCAATGATCTATTCATAAACACAGACAGGGATGTGAAAATAAGGGATACTTGCAACTTAAATTACATTTTTCGTCATGGATGAAAGTGAAGAGCAGAGGGTGGGGGAGTGGACTGGGCCCCCTAATGGTAACTCTGGGCGCCCCAAAAGTGTGTGGGCCCTTAGAATCATCCTTTACATACAGTGCATCCGGAAAGTATTCATAGCGCTTCACTTTTTCCACATTTTTTTATGTTACAGCCTTATTCCAAAATGGATTAAATTAATTTATTTCCTCAAGATTCTACACACAATACCCCATAATGACAATGTGAAAAAAGATTTCTTTAAATTGTTGCAAATTTATTAAAAATAAAAAACCAGAAAAATCACACGTACATAAGTATTCACAGCTTTTGCCCTAAAGCTCTGAATTGAGCTCAGGTCCATTCTGTTTCCACTGATCATTCTTGAGATGTTTCAGCAGCTTAATTGGAGTTCACCTGTGGTAAATTCAGTTGATTGGACATGATTTGAAAAGGCATACACCTGTCTTTATAAGGTCCCAGGGTTGACAGTGCATGTCAAAGCACAAACCAAGCATGAAGACAAAGGAATTGTCTGTAGACCTCCAAGACAGGATTGTCTCGAGGCACAAGGCTGGGGAAGGTTACAGAAAAATTTCTGCTGCTCTAAAAGTTCCAATGAGCACAGTGGCCTCTATCATCCATAAGTGGAAGATGTTTGGAACCACCAGGACTCATTCTAGAGCTGTCCGGCCATCTAAGCTGATTGATCAGGGGAGAAGGGCCTTAGTCAGGGAGGTGATCAATAACCCGATGGTCACTCTGTCTGAGCTCCAGCGTTTTTCTGTGGAGAGAGGAGAACCTTACAGAAGGACAACCATCTGTGCAGCAATCCACCAATCAGGCCTGTATGGTAGAGTGGCCAGACGGAAGCCACTCCTTAGTAAAAAGCACATAGCAGCCCACATGGAATTTTCCAAAAGGCATCTGAAACAAAATTCTCTGGTCTGTTGAGACTAAACTTGAACTCTTTGGAGTGAATGCCAGGCGTTACGTTTGGAGAAAACCAGGCACCGCTTATCACCAGGCTAATACCATCCCTACAGTGAAGCATGGTGGTAGCAGCATCATGCTGTGTGGATGTTTTTCAGCAGCAGGAACTGGAAGACTAGTCAGGATAGAGGGGAAGATGAATGCAGCAATGTACGGAGACATCCTGAATGAAAACCTGCTTCAGAGTGCTCTTGACCTCAGACTGGGGCGACGGTTTATCTTCCAGCAGGACAATGACCCAAAAACTTGAAAAAAATGACATGAGGCTGTAATTGCTGCCAAAGGTGCATCAACAAAGTATTGAGCAAAGGCTGTGAATACTTATGTACGTGTGATTTTTCAGGTTTGTTATTTTTATTATGGGCTATTGTGTGTAGAATTGTGAGGAAATAAATGAATTTAATCCATTTTGGAATAAGGCTGTAACATAAAACATTTTGAAAAAAAAAGTGAAGTGCTATGAATACTTTCCAGGTGCACTGTACACACTCTAGGGACATCAGAGACTTATTTTACATTTTATAAAAAGGTGTATAATAGGATGGGAATGTGGTTATTTTTATATTATTTCATTATTAATTATAGCTCATTTGAGAGCAAGGGGACCCCCTGGTGGTTCGGCGGTACAATGTGTATAGGGATGAATCAGCTGTTTGTAGATGTTGCTGACACATATCATAGAAAGATTAAAAATAGGGGGGAAACAGGAAAATATTTAAAAGGGATGATGGTGGGATAGAATGGTAAAATACGGAAGAATCCCAGGAAAAACGGGAGGGTTGACATGTATGACAGACAGTGGCTTGGTTTCTAAATGAATGGGCCATCAGTGTCACTTTTGAGTGAGCCGTCCAATCACAGTGGAGGAGGGGAGGGACAATACTGTGCAACTGTCAACAAATAATCTGCTAAAGACTTTCAACTTGTAATGGTACATCAGGGATACTGTGTATCAAAGCAACTGACTGAAAAAAATGTATTATTAAGAACAGCGCTCACGTTTTTGCAGCACAAAAACGCTTAAACTAGCCAAGTATCAGACAAAACACACTCAGAAAATATTGAAATATAGTTAGACAATATCCCACACCTATAAGGCCCCCCTGGTGGCAATACTATGCAGTGCATTTTAGTGCCATATCAAGTGAAATGTGGGGGAATGGGCAATACCATTTTATTTAAAGGTGCCATATACTGCATTGATTCAATAAGTCAAATTGTTCTCTGATATCTACATTGTAGGTATGTGGCTTAGGTACGTTCAAAAATTCTCCAGAAATGATTTTATATGCTCATTTATTACCTCATAAAATACCCCTACAATCAGAAAGTCCTTATTGACCATATTTGGGACGGTCATCAATATTAAAGGTTCAAGACACCCTGGAGTACTTTTTCTTTGAGATGTTAAAAGATTTGTGTGTGTTGAGCATCAGTTAAGACAACATTAGCACCTGTCAGATTTAATTGTGAGGAAAACTGGATAATTTTGAGTTTTTGTCAGCTAATTTCATCTTCCGGGTTTAAAATAATTATTGGGGCAGGATCAAAATCGGTGACGTAGCGCGAATCTGCTAGTGGAGTGATGACGCATCAGTTTCTCATTATTATTCATAGCGGAGTTTTCTTTTCCTATGAGAAGACCCTGCTTCTTTATTATTCATGACTGCACATGCTTTCCGAAGGCAAGGCAGACCTGCCAAGCTATGAGACCCAATGACTGGGTGAGACCACGTGCACGCATGGCACGGGTCGTATGTGTTTGTTTCCATGATCCACGGGGTTTGTTACATGTTTTCCCCGCGATGCTGTCAGGGCCGATACAGCAAAGCTGTTGGTTTGCAGCTAGCGTTTTTGTCGAGAGAGCTGTACGAGAATTGGAGAATGGCAGACTTTGTCTTTTACCAGTTCGTTACCATTCAGACACATCGCCTATATCTGTGCTGCTGTGTTCGCCTATGTTTAAAATTCTCCGGATTACCGGCAGGGTTAATGGTTGAAGTAAATAAGGCAAGAGACCTGCTGCACTGCTCCACTGTGTCTGCATTCAGACCCGGGGATTCAGGAGGAGAGAAGTCCTCCATTTACAATGTTTATATAAAAAAGCTTATCTTTATAATGATATAACAAATTGTGGTTATGTTTATATGAAATTACGAATAACATATATAGCAGGACATTAAATTACTTATTTATGTCTTTGCATTGTAACTTTGTAAACTATAAAATCATGCGTCATCATGCGACACGGTATGTGTCTCATTTTGTGAGCCAACTGACAGTTGTTCGTTCCCCTCATTTTCCCCTGCTCTGTCGGCCACGCCCACTCCTCCCTCTGCTCGCAGCGCTCTACACCCTTCATGAAGCTTTTTTTGAAAAAAAATTCTTAGGTAGACATGAACCGAAAGAGGGGGGTTTCATGATCCTTTAATGTGCTTTGCTTTGACACAGCTCTCAGTGCTTGCTCTTTCTTTCTCACACACACACACACACACACACACACACACACACACACACACACAC
>CAIGQV010016547.1:336616-380279 GCA_903798115.1 Danio jaintianensis
AGGTAAAGGTGAGGTTTGTCATTCAATATTATGTTAATTAATTTATTAATTTATTAAATGTATGTACTTATTCATTTACAAAGCATTTATATTACATGCTTATGAGAATCACACATATATTTTTATTGGATGTTTTGCACATATTACAACACTAAACGGATCACATTCCAATTCAACCGATCACATTACAACTATGTATTTTTTTATTATTATTATTAGGTAAACATTTTAGCAAAACAACAAAAAGTACACATTTTGTACACGTACAACTCATACCAACTTTTAAGACGCACCTACAGTAGCATACATTTTCAGTCTTCAAAAAAAAATGTTTTAGACTTGAATTATAAGAAAGTTTTTAATTTCTTCTATTTACATCTGTAAATGATACTTCATTTCCAGAATTACCATATTCGCAAAGTCAGAAAGCTGTGAGTTTCTATTATTTTTACAAAACTAAAGAGTAAAATGACAAATTTGTTAGTGACTAATGAAATGTTGTCAGCAGTTAGTGAGCCAACAGTAAATTATATATTACAATTATTACATGTAAGTGTGAATATAATACTTAAATTGCCAAAATGACCACATTCAAAAGGTCCAGAAAGCTGCGAATTTCTAATATCCTTAAAATCTAACAAAGCTAAAGGGTAAAATGACAAACTGATGAAATGTTGCCAGCAGTTAGTGAGCCAAGAGTGCATTATATATTACAACTATTACATAAGTGAATATAATACTGTTACCCCTAGTTCATTATAAAGGAAATGGACTTTCATATAAATAAACTTTTTATTAATTACCCACACAAGGGAAACCAAACAATCAACATATAAAAGACCACTGTGGTAGCAGGTAAGCACAATAATCACAAGGCTGTCATATCAGGTGCAAATGTGCAATACTCTAAAGACATTTGGGGGTCATGTCCCAGTCTTAGATAATGTGCAAATATGCAATACATTAAGACTCCAAGTTCATTATATAGTGACTCAAAACAGTGACATGAGCCAACTCCTGGACACAGCTACAACAACTGCTACTCAGCGTTGGCACCTTCAGGTATCCCCAACTAAAAAAAACATTGACGCTGCTCAACTTTCGTTATTTCCTCCGCATTGTCTGCTCTGTGTTGTCTGCTTGGTGTGCACGCCACACTTCCCCCTCACAACTGCCACTCCATTCATAAAGACAGCTCATGACCAGAAATTACTGTATTTCAGCTATCCTGCACCATTACCGCAAGTAGAAAGTTTACAGCCATTACACTACCTAATTTCCAAAATTACTACATTTACAAGATCCAGAAAGCTGCGAATTTCTAATATCCTTAAAATCTAATAAAACTAAAGGGTAAAATGACAAACTGATGAAATATTGTCAGCAGTTAGTGAGTCAACAGTACATTATATATTACAATTATTACATGTAAGTGAATATAATACTTAATTTCCAAAATGACCACATTCAAAAGCTCCAGAAAGCTGTGAATTTCTAATATCCTTAAAATCTAACAAAGCTAAAGGGTAAAATAATGACAAACTGATGAAATGTTGTCAGCAGTTAGTGAGCCAACAGTAGCGTTAGCCAATGATTCTTGCCTCAAAGCTAACTGACTTCCTCCTCAGAAACATCACGTAAAAGCATCCAGTACAGGTTTAAATCCTGGGAATTGATTTAAAAGTTGAGAAGTCCTGCTACATTTGTTATAACGCAGTGAATAAACTGCCGAGCGTAAGCTGTGTAAATTGGCTTTGTGGGCTGCAGTCTTTGCCAG
Source organism: Danio jaintianensis (assembly GCA_903798115.1). Lineage (NCBI taxonomy): Eukaryota > Metazoa > Chordata > Actinopteri > Cypriniformes > Danionidae > Danio > Danio jaintianensis. The sequence continues at coordinate 338,394 of CAIGQV010016547.1, forward strand.
ACTTTTGTTTGGACTGGTTGGTTCTGTTGCTAATTGTGATTACATACAGTGTGTTTCCAGTGTGCCGAAGGATTATTGTGGGTTTTTCTCTCCATCTCTCAGGCCATGTACGTGTACATGAAGGCGGCTTATCTCAGCATGCTTCCAGACTCTGAATCGCGGCCGTTCGGGGATAATGAGGTCGATCTCTTTAGGTAAATATGCTCGCACTGCCAATACACCGACAGACGAGGATTCTGGGGAAATTAAGTCTGCATATGTGGGATCATTGGAGGCGCGTTAACAACATGATATGATCAGAACTCATGGTAATAAGGTCTCTTTTTATTCCTGTCTCTCTTTTATAGACAGGTACCAACATATAAACAGAAGATAGCAGGTAAATCTCCACCGACAGAGAAGTTTGCCATCCGTAAAGCTAGACGATACAAAGCCAGCAATCCGGTCAGACTTCCTGTTCCTGTGCTTGTAAGAATAACATCACGTCACATCAATCCAGTACACTTCTATCTGTGTGTTGTTTTTGTCAGGCAATGTTTTATTTGTATGTTTTTTGGTCATAAGGCAATGTTTATGCTTTATTTTGAAATGGGCAATGTGTGTTTCAGGAGATGATGTACATGTGGAACGGTTTCTCCATGATCAGTAAACAGCCTGCGCTCACAGAGGGTATGATGGAGACACTGTTAGAGGCAGAGCGCACCCTACGGGCCGCTCCAGGTAATGCAACACACTGAAAAAATCACAATATGGACAAAAATAATCAATAAACACCCTTTTTCAATTATAGGTTTAAAGACAAATATAATATATTTTCAATATTATTGATTTCTGAATATTGTATGGTCAATTAATATTCAGTTATTTTTTTCCTTTCATTAATAATAATAATATAATGTTTTATATAATTTTAACATTTGTATTTAGTATAATAATAATAATAACAATAATAACAACAACAACAATGACAACAACAGCAACAATGTAAATAATAATAATAATAATAATGTTTTATTATTAATAATAATAAAAATAATGAAAATACAAATGTTTTAAAAATATTTTTACATTTGGGTTTAGTATAATAATAATAATAACAATAACAAAACATTATTTATATTGTTATTATTATTATTATTATTAGTAGTAGTAGTATTATTATTATTATTATTAATAATGTTTTTACAATATTTTTACATTTTAATTTAGTATAATAATAATAATAACAATGTAAAAATGATAATAATGTTTTAATTATTATTATCATTATTATTATTAATAATTTAAACATTATTATCATTTTTACATTGTTGTTGTTGTTGTTGTTGTTATTATTATACTAAATAAAAAAATGAGAAAATATTGTAAAAACATTTGTATTTTTATTATTATTAATAATAATAATAATAAAAATACAAATTTTTTTACAATAGTTTTACATTTTTTTAATTTAGTATAATAATAATAGTAATAATAACAACATGTAAGTAATAATAATAATAATAATAATAATAATGTTTTTACAATATTTTTACATTTGGATTTAGTATAATAATAATAATAATAATAATAATAATAATAATAATAATAACAATCACAAAACATTATTATTATTATTTATATTGTTGTTGTTGTTATTATTATTATTATTACTAAATCCAAATGTAAAAATATTATAAAAACATTATTATTATTATTATTATTAATAATAATAATAATAATAATAATATAAAAGTAATAATAATAATGTTTCTATTATTATTATTAATAATAATCATGTTTTTTACTATATTTTTTTACATTTGGAATTAGTAATAATAATAATAATTATTATTATTATTATTATTGTTATTAAATCCAAATGTAAAAATATTATATTTTAAAAAGCTGTTTGAATATTTTGAAGTAAATTATAATTACAATATTATTGTAATTAAATGTATTTATAATTATTATAGAAATCATTTGGTTTTTTTTCTATCATTATGCTGTAAAATCTCATTCTCAATTTTATTTTATTTAGAAATATTGCAATAGTAATAATGTTAGTCCTTATTTTTTAAATGGTAATTGTGATATTTGTTTATTAAATCTAGGTTTGCATTTGTGATCATTTCAAATTGGCTTTACATTATATTATATTGCTTGGGGCGTCACGGTGGCGCAGTGAGTAGCACGTTCGCCTCACAGCAAGAAGGTCGCTGGTTCGAGCCTCGGCTGGGTCAGTTGGCATTTCTGTGTGGAGTTTGCATGTTCTCCCCATGTTCGCGTGGGTTTCCTCCGGGTGCTCCGGTTTCCCCCACAAGTCCAAAGACATGCGGTATAGGTGAATTGGGTAAGCTAAAATTGTCCGTAGTGTATGTGTGTGAATGAGTGTGTGTGGATGTTTCCCAGTGATGGGTTGCAGCTGGAAGGGCATCCGCTGCGTAAAACAAATGCTGGATAAGTTGGCGGTTCATTCCGCTGTGGCGACCCCGGATTAATAAAGGGACTAAGCCGAAAAGAAAATGAATGAATGAATGAATGAATATTGCTTGGTCAAATCTTTAATCAAATTGTGGTTTTATTTATTTATTTGTTTTAGCTTTTATTTTTATTTAGTTTTTTACAATACAGAACAATAATTTAACAGAAAAAAACATGCTAACATAAATCATTACATACATACACATACCAATATGCACATACATAATTACCTATATATACATCACATAAACTTGTAAAAAGAGTACAAAAAGAAAAAACGCATAAGATTGTTATATCTCTTCCAAATGTCATTCACTTAAATAGGGATGTCTTTATATTCCCTATACATCAACCATTTTTCCCAACCCTTCCTGAAAATATCTGTTTTCATCCTCATCATAAATGTCAGTTTTTACATTACATGAATTTCTTCAATTATCTCAAACCACTGCTTACGTTTCAACGTTGAGTCTTTAAGCCAGTTCCTTGTTATAGTCTTTTTGCATGCCACAAGAAGAATCTTACACAAATATTGGTCACCTCTGGGGACCTTAATATCTCCCATAAACAAAAATAATGCAGTCCTAGGAAATCTGTATCCAAACACCTCAGAAATAACAATCTATTATTTTTTTTAATATCTATTAAATCTGGGTTTGCATTTGTGAATGTATATCAAGTTGGTTTATATTAAACAATCTTTAATGATGATGTAAATAAACAAATAAAATATATTGCATGGTCAACATATATAATAAAAAAAAAAAACATTTTTAAATTGATCTATTTATCCTGCTGTGTGTTTAGATAATGAGTACACGGTTGACGACACGTGTGTAATCCTGCTTCTGAAAGGCCTGTGTCTGAAGAACCAAGGCCAGATGCAGGCGGCAGAGGACTGTTTCAATCAGGTTTACATCAGGTTAGTGCTTCTCTCTTTTGGAAATGCTGCTTCTTCCCCAGGACTGTGTCTGAGATGTCCTTTGTGTCTTTAACAGTGAAAAGAAGCTGAAGTTTGATCATTACCTTGTTCCTAATGCTCTGCTGGAGATGAGTCTCCTGTTCATAGACACAGGGAGGAAAGAGCAAGCCATCAAACTACTGCAGAAAGCTAAGTAAGTTCAATCTAGAACAAACAGATAAGGTCAAGATACACTTTTTCTGGTTTATTGTCACTTATTTATTTGTCTAAAGTGACCCAATGATGCTTTTTCAGTCTTTTACACTGCAAAAAAATGCATGCTTGACTTGACTTTGACTTGTTTCTAGTCCAAATATCTAAAAATGCTTGAATCAAGAAGATTTTTCCAGACAAGCAAAACAATATAGTCTTGTTTTAAGAAATAATAAGTCAAAATTAAGTGAGGTTTTCCTTAAAACAAGCAAAATAATCTGAGAAATGGGGTAAGCAAAATAATCCTATGTTAAAAGGAAAAACAAGATTATTTTGCTTACCCCATTTCTTAGATTATTTAGCTTGTTTTAAGGAAAAACTCACTTATTTTTTTATTTTTACAAGTGTGTAATGTAGCTTTTTGGAAAAGTAAAAGATGTTCAAGATTTGTGCACATAAATGTAGTTTGAATGAATCACAAGTATTTCCACTTTTATTTCCTGCACAAACCTACGATGGTTTGTAAAAACAAAATGCAAATTGTTCATTATCTCTGTTTCTATCCAAAGATGCAAATTAGATTCATGTGCAAAACTGGAATATCGCATAAAACATTTGCAAATAAAGCACGGTCTCTATCCAATGAGTCAACGTGAACAAAATCACCACTTTCTGATAAACTGCCGCTAAATATCAAAAAAGTAATGGAATTTTCTGCAGTAGGAGATGCCACTGTGCGCCTTTTTTCTTATATAATAAATTACTTGTGCCTCAGAAGACAAAGTTGAAATGCAAATAAATGTGTGGTGGCTTTTGGAGGCACAGGACACTTTTTGGAGGTAATAATATCGAACCACTGTGATGATGGTCTTTGGCTGAGGGATTAAAGAATGGCCAAAACAACATTTCAGATGTTGTGTAATGTGGTCGGTTTACTGGTTTGTCCATTAATGCCCATTTTTATCATCACACAATCCGTTAACACAATCACATACTGTAACTTTTTTATGGAGTTTATTATGTAAATGTGTTTTCATCATAGTTTACGCTCATTTTGTCTTATTGGATAAAATGTTTATCATACCCACAGTTGTGCACAAGTTTTTAATGCGCATTTTCAGAATAAATGCACATCTTGCCATTTCAATTAAGCATCTTTTTATGCGATAGTGAAATAAATTGCATAAAAATAGGTGGATGTAAAGAAAGCTATAGTCTATATGAGGTGGGAGTTTATTAAGTCAAGATCCTAGTGCAAACTGTTTAAGCCACTCCCACAGGGTGTCCGCTGGGTCTTATAAAGTCTTTAAATGTATTCAATGTCAAAAGTAAAGTTTTTTTTAAAACAAATTTCGAGAGGGTCACGTGCTTGTGATTGACCACGGCTGGTCTCGCATCATCAATCACTAACCAACCAATCAGACGCATTCAAATGCATATAAATAGTCAGCCTTCCTTACCTTAGTCATCCTCATTTTACAACAAAACCGGCCTTCCACTCCGACTCCTTCCTAATCCAATAGCAGGGGAGTTCTGGAGACTTACCTGAGCTCAGACTCCCTTCTCTCCCGGAGGGAGCCCCAGGCTCGTGGACCTTCAGAGCTCAGGGCTCTCTCCCAGGACAGCATTCCAAATACGCTTTTACTTAATCAAGCATCAGCTAAGTGTGAACTCTTGAAATGACATTTTAGCCCTTAAAAAGTCTTAAATTCACTGAACTATTGTGTTCATTTATCATTTTAACCAAATCTTAATTTTCCTATGTCCATGTAAAGCTAACCAATTGGGTCAACACCCATCCAATCACCAACAATCCATCTCAGTAAAATTTTTAACAAATCTCTATTTATAACTAATATTATAACAGCCAATTGAATAGAACCAATATGGGTTAATCATCTTCCTTATAATAACATTTGTTTTAAAATTCTCTGTGCATTTATAAACCATATATTGAGGACACTGACCTGGATAGACTGTTGTGCATACATTTAGTTTATTATATATATTTGACATTTTTTAAAGAAAAGTTATGTTAAAAATGAGTATATATACAACTATGGTTTGCTTGTTTTGACACATTTAAAATATGTGGTTAAGAAATAACTAATGAGTTTTTTTGATGGGGAAAGTAAAAAAAAAAATTAAGAAAAAAAACATCCTTAAGCCGCGGTCACACTGGACTTTTCGCCCCATAGACTTCCATTCATATGCATGTGAATGTGACAGACCAGAAACGCAAGCTCATGCGACAAATTTCAAGAGTTCACACTTAGCTGATGATTGATGATAATGCATGTTTGGCATGCTGTCCCGGGAGAGAGCCCTGAGCTCAGAATATCCTCGAGCAAGGGGCTCCCTCCCATTTGAAGGGCGAGAGGGGAGTTTGAGCTCAGGTAGGTCTTAAGAACTCCCTTGCTTGTGAATGTGTTAGGAATAGCTAAGACATATAGCTGACTAAGAGTTTGTCTATGATTCCACTTTGGATTAGTCAATTTACTTATATTGTATGTCTTTGGACGGTGGGAGGAAATTGGGGAACCAAGGGGAAAACCCACGCAAGCACAGGGAGAACATGCAGACTCTGCACAGAAACGCCGACTGGCCCGGTAAGGGCTCGAACCAGTGGCATTCTTGCTGTGAGGCAACAGTGCTAACCACTGGGCCGCCGTGTCACCCTATCAGGAGAAGTGAAGTGAAAACCTCTTGTTATTTATAGTGAGTTAGTATTCATCTGATTGGTGCGATTGGTGTGTAGCTGATGCAAGACCAGCCGTGATCAATCCTCTCGAAATGAGTTTATAAATAAACAGCACTTCGCATGTCGCTGCATTGCAAATTTCAAGCATGGTTAACGCTGACCTGCGAAATCACCTTACGTGATTGCGTGAGACCAGTCGAAGATCAAAACATGACCTCTAATTTAAAATATGGACCAATCGCTCGCTTTTTTTTAATGTCTAATCATCTTGTTTAACCCCCCCCCCCATTTTACAGCACCCTACGACAGAATTTCACATAGTCAAACTCTAGTGTAACCGCAGCATTAGTGTTTAGCCCTGTATAAGTCTGAAATTTCACTCATAATGGTCTTAAAAAGGTCCTAATGCTCCTTAGAAAAAAAAAACTGAAGCTGCAAATGTATATTTGGAGAAAATTAAAGTGTTTTTCAACCATCAATGGATGTAAACCTAATGTAGAAGACATTTGGAGACAGAAGTTTGCCTCGATTGAAACGAACTCTGGAGTGGATCGATTGTAGTAAGAAAGCAAAAGGATCTAACGAACCAGGCTATATCACAGTTTATTATGGTTATGTAGGTTAATAGCCATATATTCGCCTATATGAAAAGAGAACTATAAGTAGGACGGGATGTCATTCCTACCAGTGAATGTGCGTTTCATGTCGAATACGAAAGTGAAAGCTTGCTGAAATATTAACGAGAGCTTTTTATCCATATTTTAATCTTATAATTTTTTGTATTAGTGCAGAAATGAACAAAACAATAAGCCTGACCGCTCGAAAGAAAGATCAACATTGATCTGCTTCATGATCTGACTGCAGTCTCGGTTCATCTGTTTATTTCTCTCTATAATTTTTGCATAATTCTGGCCAACGTTTTTTTTAATAGATTGATTGATTCAATAGATTGATTTTTACTGAAATGAGGCTGTGTATGAGAGTCTTACCTCTATGATTTATATTTATTGACGATGTCTGTGGGTGTCAAAAATAAAGTGCACCTTTTCACTTGTAATATCTTGTTGCTTATCATCATAAATTAAAATAACCATGTATGACAGCTGAGGGGAATCCGTGGGACTCTGAAAAATAAACTGTGGAACTCTGACCAATGTGAGATTTTACTTGCCCGTGACTTGTTTTAACTATTTTGGTCTGTTTAGAAACTTTGCTGTGTGAAAGCGAACTGCACCAAGAACAAAAATAAACATCGTAACAATTTTAATCCCCGTTTCGGAAACAAAACAATCGATCTACAGGTGTGAAAACAGCCTAAATTAAAGGAGCCTTTAAACTAGCATAAATGGTGAACTTTATGAAAGTTGCTAATATATAACATTCTCCATGTCTCTTCTGTCAGGAATAACTACAAAGAGTACTCGATGGAGTCTCGCACACAGTTCAGGGTCCACGCAGCTCTGACCAAACTCAAGGCTGACGTCAGCGACCAAGAGGAAATTACAGCATTGTGAGGAAAGTTAATATCGTCACTCCTCTGAGGACGCATATGGTCACTTTATGGGGAGAATTTAACACCAAAGCCACTGGGTTGTGTTTATCCAGTGGTGCTGTCAACAGTAAACCTCTATCACACTTCAGATAATGTTTGAAAACTATAGGACAGTGTTTCTCAACCACGTTCCTGGAGGACCACCGGCACTGCATGTTTTGGATGTCTCCTTAGTCTGTTACACCCGTTACAGGTCTTTCAGTCTCTGCTAATGAGCTGATGATCTGAATCAGGTGTGTTTGGTTAAGGAGACATGGATAATGTGCAGAGCTGGTGGTCCTCCAGGAACGTGGTTGAGAAACACTGCTATAGGAGATGCTAAAAACATGAGCTTATTTTTGCAAATCAGTTATTTTAGTCAGACGGTAAATAATTACCGAGCAGACTAGATGGATGGATATTCCAAATGTAAACCAGGGGTCAAGCCCCTGTGTTAAAATGTACATGGGAGCATTAGAAATCAAATTAATATATTTTTTCCCCTTTCAATTTTGTCAAGTTCTGTACAGGTGTAATAGGGGGGAAATGACTGACAGTGTTTACAAAGCAATTAGACAAACCATTTTACACTAAGTTCTGTTGATTAAAACATTTTGATTTGTGGAAGGCTGAGCTTGGGATTGGATATTTTTATTATTGATTATTATATCGTTTTCTTGGAAAGAAATCAAGAGCTTTTATAATAATCAAATAGTTCAGTGGTTATGTAACATTGTATTAGTAGTTAATATTTAAATCAAACTATTGATGTTAAAATAGTTTTTGAAATGTATAATTTATGAATATTTTTATAGTGAATTAAGTCAATCAATGCAATAATTGAGCAATAAATATGGGTTACTGTATAAAAAAAATCGGTTTTCCATGACAGATTACACTCATCTGCTTTTTTCTTTTTTATGAGTAAGCTTAATTGTCTCTTGACTGAAAACTCACTGCACTATTATTCAAGTTTTAGAATGGGAACAGCTATTTTCTGCTCACCAAGGTTGCATTTATTTGATCCAAAAAGCAGTAAAAAACATCAACCGTTTTCTATTTTAATGCATTTTTAAAGAAAAGCAAATTTCAGCATCTTTTGTGTCAAATGATCCTTCTAGTATCATTCTAATATATGGATTTGTAGCACATTTATTATCAACTTTTTTTAAAGGTGCTGAAGAGTAAGTTTTTGACTCTTCTAAAGCATAAAAAAAACATATGTTTGCAGAGATTTAAGAAACATGCTAAGTGAACATTATTGTTTATCCGAAAAACAGTGCTGAAGTCAGATATTCTGATTATACACACAATACCCCATAATGACAATGTGAAAAAAGATTTTTTGAAATTATTGTTTTGTACAGCCATTTTCAGATCTCTCCAGAGATGTTCAATAGGATTTAGATCTGGGCTCTGGCTGTGACACTTAAGGACATTCACCGAGTAGTTGTGAAGCCACTACATTGATATTTTGGCGGTGTGCTTTGGGTCATTGTCCTGCTGGAAGATGAACCGTCGCCCTAGTCTGAGGTCAAGAGCACTCTGAAGCAGGTTTTCATTCAGGATGTCTCCGTACATTGCTGCATTCATCTTTCCCTCTATCTTGACTAGTCTTCCAGTTCCTGCTGCTGAAAAACCTCCCCACAGCATGATGCTGCCACCACCATGCTTCACTGTAGGGATGGTATTAGCCTGGTGATGAGCGGTGCCTCGTTTTCTCCAAACGTAACGCCTGGCATTCACTCCAAAGAGTTCAATTTTAGTCTCATCAGACCAGAGTTTCTTATGGTCTGAGAGTCCTTCAGATGCCTTTTGGCAATTTCCAGGTGGGGAGTGGCTTCCGTCTGGCCACTCTACCATACAGGCCTGATTGGTGGATTGCTGCACAGATGGTTGTCCTTCTGTAAGGTTCTCCTCTCTCCACAGAAAAACGCTGGAGCTCAGACAGAGTGACCATCGGGTTATTGATCACCTCCCTGACTAAGGCCCTTGTCCCCTAATCACTCAGCTTAGATGGCCAGCCAGCTCTAGGAAGATTCCTGGTGGTTCCAAACATCTTCCACTTCCGGATGATGGAGGCCACTGTGCTCATCTGTGCTTTCTGTAACCTTTCCCAGCCTTGTGCCTCTAGACAATCCTGTCTCGGAAGTCTAAAGACAATTCCTTTGTCTTCATGCTTGGTTTGTGCTTTGACATGCACTGTCAACCCTGGGACCTTATAAAGACAGGTGTATGCCTTTTCAAATCATGTCCAATCAACTGAATTTACCACAGTTGAACTCCAATTAAGCTGCTGAAACATCTCCAGAATGATCAGTGGAAACAGAATGGACCTGAGCTCAATTTAGAGCTTCAGGGCAAAGGCTGTGAATACTTATGTACGTGTGATTTTTCAGTTTTTTTATTTTTAATAAATTTGCAACAATTTCAAAAAATCTTTTTTCACATTGTCATTATGGGGTATTGTGTGAAGAATCTTGAGGAAATCAATGAATTTAATCCATTTTGGAGTAAGGCTGTAACATAAAAAAATGTGGAAAAAGTGAAACGCTATGAATACTTTCCGGATGCACTGTATACAGTTGAAATCAGAATTATTAAACCCCCTTTGAATTATTTTTTCTTTTTTTAAATATTTCCCAAATGATGTTTAACAGAGCAAGGAAATTTTCACAGCATGTCTGATAATATTTATGTCTTATTTGTTTTATTTCAGCTAGAATAAAAGCAGTTTTTAATTTTTTTAAAACAATTTTAAGGTCAAAATTATTAGGCTATAATTAGGCTATTAGGCTATATTTTTTTCGATAGTCTACAGAACAAACCATCGCTATACAATAACTTGCCTAATTATCCTATCCTGCCTAGTTAACCTAATTAAGCTAGTTAAGCCTTTACATGTCACTTTAAGCTGTATAGAAGTGATCTAGTAAAATATTATTTACTGTCATCATGGCAAAGATAAAATAAATCAGTTATTAGAAATGAGTTATTAAAACTTATGTTTAGAAATGTGTTGAAAAAATCTTCTCTCCGTTAAACAGAAATTGGGGAAAAAAATAAACGGGGGCTAATAATTCAGGGGGTTTAATAATTCTGACTTCAACTGTATATATGTGTGTGTGTATATATACTGTTTATTTCAGAATTTTCTCAGCCAGGGTTGTTGTTCCAGTGACTTTTTTTAATTACATGAAACATACTGGGATAGTCAGAATGATACAAAAAAAAAAACCTATTTTACAAAACAGTACTGTAGCACTGTATAAAAGTCCTGGTTATTGGCTGGAATCAGCTGTGGGTGTGATCGAGGCCTGCTCCTCCTCTCTTTTCTGCCGTTTCAGAAGTTTTCTCTGCTTCTTCTCTGCTTTCTCAATTTCAGCCACCATCTCTTTGAACTTAAGGCTGCGAGGATCCACCGCGAAACCAAAGCGTTCCCTCGCCACGGCCAGCAGTCGGTCCTGCTTCTGTTTCTCCTCGTTTGCCTTCTGCTTGGCCTCCCTTTTCTGCTTTTTCCAGTCGGCGATCAACTTGGGCATTTTGGCCATGTTTTCAGCGATTGTCTTTTCTCTGTGTGGAAGTAAAGCATATGAAACTAAACATTTGTGATCCTCCATTTGTTTCAAACTTGTTCCTTTACACATCAGTTTTGTTCTGAGAAGATACTAAATGATTTAAAAAGTGTAACAATATTTTAGTGGCCTGCCTTTTACCGTTATATAACTGTTATTCAAAGCAAAACGTGACCCTGGACCACAAATCCAGTCTTGCATTACACGTGCATTTTTACAATAGCCAAAAATACATTGTATGGGTGAATTTTTTTTATTTATTTTTTTTATGTCAAATCATTAAAATATTACATAAAGACCATGCTCCATGAAGATATTTTGTAAGATTCCTAAACAGTAAATGTATAAAATTTGCTACATATTAAATGTACAAAAAGATACAGACATTTTATATATACATACATTTTATGATTAGTAATGTGCATTGCTAAGCACTTAATTTGGACAACTTTAAAGACGATTTTCTCCCTTTTTTGAACCCTCAGATTTCAGATATTCAAATAGTTGTACCATAGCAAACCATACATAACCTGAAAGCTGAATAAATGAGCTTTCCATTAATAAATAAATCTCAATTTCCAAACATTGACACTTATGACCGGTTTTGTGGTCCAGGGTCACACGTACTTTATATCAACTTGAAATTACTTTTTCTTTTGTTTACATCTTGTTAGTCTCAAATGCAAAACACACAAGTAAAACAAAACGATACACATTACATAAAACAGTTTTGATCCTTTATTCTGATTGGCCGAGCCACGTTCTAAGCTGTTGTAAATTACTCTAGATACATACACCTGTGACAGCGGTTTCAATTGCTTGGTTTTATTTTGTGAAACTTCGCTCCACGTCGTGCCTAACAACGTCCCTTAGCTGTTATAAATTCACTGTAAACCACGGCTTTTTTTTTTTTTTTCTTATTACTTTAATCTTGTAATAAATGCGGTTTTTTTTTTCGAGAGACGTTAACGACGAGACGCCGAACCGTAAAGTTGTTTGACGACGTCACACGTTGTCGCGTCATAACGGTCAAAACGAATTGCTCGAAGTAATTTTTCACTGAATGTGTTTCAGAAAACAATGAAAATGGTTCAAAGTGTTTTAAACACTCATAAAACATTAAAGAAGATTATTTTGAGGCGTTTGGAGTTCGACAGCGCGTATTTCGTTGTATGGACGCTCGGACATCCCAAGAAACACAAGGGTGTGTAGCGGCGTAAAGGTAAGTTAGCAATTACAGTTTTCATTTTGAGGTGAACCGTTTAGATTAATGAATGTGTAAATTAAGTTAACATTATAGTTGCCGACTAACGTTATTGGCAGCAAACATTAGCCCCTTTCACACACATAGTTTCCCAGATATATTAGGGAATGTCCTTGGTTGTGTGAACAGCGCACGTTTTAACCTACAGGTAAAGTCGCTCCGGCCATTTTACTGGTATTAATGTGTGTATTGCACTATCAATAGTGTATTGATTGTGAAGTTCCCTTCACCTCTGTATCCGCCTCTTCTCCTTCTCCATCTGCCTCTCCGCGATGTTTTGCAGCATCTGCTCCAGCGGAGGGTGCCACTCTCTCTTCTCGGCCATCAACTCATCTAGCCGAGCCGCGGAGGGCCACAGTTTGGCCGGATTCACTCCAGACGCGCGTCCGTAGCGGCCGAACAGCCTGCGCTCGAACTTCTCCGTCTTCTGCCATTCTGGCGTCCTTTCGCTCTCCTTATCCGGTATATATGGGTCCTTTATATTCAGCCGGAGAGGTCTGGGGTTGTAGTTCGCGATCTGCTGGAGTGCAACTGGAAGAAGTGAGTTTAATTTAGAAATGCTGAAGAACATAGCTGTCCTCCTGCTCAGCAAGGAGGCCGCCATGATTGATGACACGCCAGTGACCGCTAACGTCAAGTAGGCGCGTAGTGTTGACGTCATGACGCCCTCTGGTGGCGTATACGACGTATACCATTTGAAAAATGAGGGGGAAAATATTCGATGTAATATCATCAAAATAAATATCTGGTGTTTTTAAAAAAATAATTGTATTATTATTTTTATTATTATTAATTTAATAATCGTTTTGTTGTACAGGTCAATAATATTGGAAAGTATTCATATCTATAATTTTATTTCAAATAGTAAAGTTTCTTTGTTTCGTTTTACAGTACAGGAATTCTACTGGTTAATAATTAATTGTTATTTTTATATTTTAATAAAAGCAACAGTCATAATCCCTGTGACAATACAGAGGATCTCGAATCTTGAACAATAAAGTATTTCCATATTGATTTATTTAAAATATTTACATTAAAATATTAATGAAACCAAATAGTATTTTAAATAAAATACTTTCGTTTTTTCAACATTATAATAGTATTATTGAAATATGAATATATTAATAAATTGAATATTTAAATTAAATGTACAAAGTTTTAAACGTGCAAACTTGTATATAAACATCATGTTAATATTAATAATTGTATATGTTCGATTATATTTTCTTTCATTAACAATTTAAATTTATAATATTTAAAACAAAAGTAATTATACAATAATTACTTTTTATATATTATAAATTAAAATTGTTTAATTTTTTAGGTTTGAAATATAAATTGCAATTATTTAAAATAATTCATATTCTGTAATGATAAAACAATAATGATAATAATTATTGTTAGTAGTAGTAGTGCTTAATACATAAATACAATTAAATAGGGGAAAACAGGGTTTCCTTAATTTCCTTCTCTCTCTCTTTTTTTTGTTGTCAGAGCTAATCACTTATCTGCCTGTTGGTTTTCGGCTTCAGCGTTTGTGTCATTGTTATGGGTCTGATCAGTCGGCTCTCTTTCTCCACCCTCGCTCCTCCCTGATCATTTTGGTGTGGTGTTTAATCATCACCTCAGGGGGGCTTTAACAATGCTATTTCAGTCCTCTGAGGTTTTGTGTGTCCTGAATGCTGGACCCTTGAATCTTTTCCGGTAGTTTAACAGCACAGTGGGATCCCATTGTTGGAAATAAAGGTCTTAAATGGATGTGGTCCTGCTGGTATTGTTTATCCCAGACTCTGCACCGCAGCAGAAAAACAAAAATCTTCAATTTCTAGCCACCTTCTGTTTGACCACATATGAATATTATTATAATTTAATTAATAACTTTAACGAAACAAGAAGATCTAATAAGAACATATACAAATATTAGAATTAACATGATGTTTATATATATATATATATAGTTTGCATGCTGGAAACTTTTTTACATGTAATTGAGGTATTTTAGAATAATAAACAAGTTTTACAATTCAATTTGAATTTTGAGTTTGACCAATTTCTTAATTACATTAATCACTGTTTTATTTTTATGCACTGTAAAAAAAAAATTAATCTGAATTAAATTAACCTTATGAGTCCATTGAACTTATACTATGATAAACTGACTTAAAACAGCTTGTGTAACTTATACAATTAAGTTAGAACATGATTAACTTAGTTTAATAAGTTACAATGACCTAAAAACATATGCTGTCAGGACTAACTGATCATATATTTTTTACAGTGTGCTGACCATTGTATCTGCACTGTAAAATCAAATGATTATTAAATGATGATAGCCTAACTCATGTTTTTGTTGACTTAGCTTATTAAAATCAACTTATAAACATGTTTCAACACTGTCCACTTAAAAAAAAAAAAAAGTAATTAGTCACTTTTTTCAGTTTATGTTCATGAATTTCATTTTGGGCTGATTTTGATGTTGAAAATTCAACTCTGCAGTTTAACAAAGAGACTTTATTGACATTTTAGTTGTTTGGAGCAATATGTTGCATATGAAATAATGTATACATAAATGAGTCTGTAACATAACAAAAAATGTACACTGTAAAACCTAGCTGTGAAAATCACTAAATGAAATAAGTTAGTTTAACTTATATTTAAATAAAAAAAGTAACTTTGACTTAATGAAAAAGAGTTAACTTATAAACTGATTACATTAATCAGAACTCAAACCTAATGAGTTATGAATTAATTACATTTTTTTGTGTCAACTTAACTCTAATGCTAAAAGCAATACCAAACCATTTGAGTAGCTATATAGGTGTTTAAGTTACTAATACTCTAAATGTTTGATGATATCAACACAAATAATATGTGTATATGACTATATATAGGTTTACAGTACTCAAACCATTTTATTTCAAAACTTAAATAGGGTTTGCTGCAGTCGGTTTCCTCAAACAGTTTGAGTTAACTTATCGGGTTTTACAGTGTACTTGCAGTTTATTTTGAGGTGTTTGCACTATAATGTACAACACCAACTCAGATAATATATCACTTAAACTATTTAACTATTAAAAATGTCAATAAAAGTCACTTTTTCCAACTTTTCAACTTCAAAAGTTGTTGGATGAAAGATCCCATAATGCAATTCAAAAACAAAAACAAATACAGAAAACACAAATTACTTAATTACCTATATTACTTAATTTACCTATATTTTTTACTCATACAAGGTGCTTTCAGTCATTTTAACATATGTAAATTAGAATGACTTGTAACTTAAACTTTAAGGCAGCCAATAATATTTTCTTTTGTAATAAAAATGTATCAGTAAATCACTAATTAATTACCTTTGCTTCGATATTAATATCAGTCCACTTAATTTGATGTGTATTTGAATAATGTGCCCTTAATCGGCTAAATCCAGCCATAGTGAAGCTTTACATTCTGTCATCCAGTTTATTTCACGTACACACCGAGGGTTATCTCTCCACATAATTTGCTGAAGAATGGATGAATGCTCATGTTTGAGGAGTCTTAAGGGGCTTTAGAGCGTTTCTTTGAGCCACAGGGCTGCATGTGGTCTACTTCTGTTCATATTAATGCTCCATGCCAGCTCCAGCCAGCAGATGAGCAGAAACTCCACTTTGAATTTCTGGAACGCAGCATGGGAGGGTTGGATTATTAACCAGCGAACAGTCGGAGGAAGAAAAAGGCCTTTGTTTTAACTGCTCCTGCCCTCCCTCTCCATCACAAACCCCTCCCCTCCTTCCGCTACTCCTCTTTTAGTTTTGATTTCTTTTCAGAAATGTAAGGATGGGACAAACAAGCGGCTCTTGGAGAGACAGATGTCAGAGCTTTTGTGCGGAGACGAGCGCATCATTATAGCTCAGAAGTTCCCATGGCGGGGGGTTGAGGGTTCGAGAGGCTCCGCAGTGTGCCATGCGCGACACTGCTGATCGCTGCCAACTGAAGCTTTAAAGACATGAGCATCTGAGAAAATCAGGTGCTGGCATCAGCTTCAGCTATATATATGCGTATATATGATGTGTTTTCTCAGGCAAGCATCATTATAGGCCTGCAGTCATAATTACTGTATGGTCAAAAGATTTCAAAATCAGAATCTTATTATATGCTCAGATAAAAGTATCAGTACTCAGATAGATAAATATGTATATGTATGTGTATATATATGTGTGTGTGTGTATATATATATATATAATTCTGTTTTAAAAGTGTGTTATTTGAGCCGTTTAATTATTTTTTAACAGTCTTTTTAATGATTTTACCATTTTTTTAGGTTTGTGGGATTCCGTTGTCATGGCAACCAAGTTGTACACAAAAATATATATATATAATATAAATAAGCAGCAGTCACTAAAATGTCATTAAAATTGTCCCAAAACTGTCGAATAACACCCATTCTTATGCCAAATTTGAAGTGGATCAAAAAACATTTTCAAATTTGTCATATATAAAGTGAAAATCACTAAATGAAATAAGTTAGTTTAATTAAATTTTTAAAAAAAAAAGTTACTTTGACTTAATGTAAAAGAGTTATGGTAACTCATGAACTGATTATATTAAGCAGAACCCAAACCTAATGAGTTATGAATGAATATATTATTTTTTGGGGGTCAACTTCTCTAATGCTAGAAGCAATATCAAACCATTTGAGTAGAATTTGGCATATATATATATATATATATTTAATACAACTTTAAATTATTATTTAATATAAACCACACATATTGTATGAAAATAGTATTTATATATATATATATATATATATATATATATATATATATATTTTTTTGTATTGTTACTAAATTATTACCACAACATCTGTCTTATTTCAGTCATAATAAATATCCATAATTTAGCATCCAAATTGAACATCATAACAAAATTGTATCAAAATACTGAAATAAATTTCTTATTTAATTTACCATCATAAACAGTGTAAACATTCATTTTGTTGGCGCCCCTTTTTTAGATTATCTGCTGGCTAACTCTCTTTATTCTTAAGCAGAGGAACAATATATGAATACATACTTCTTATTCTTTTTTTTTTTTTTTTTATTAAGTTAAATTTTATTTAATTTATTTATTGATTTTTTACTTATGTTTTAGTTTTTCAATGGGAAGTCATAGGCTGTTGAGGGAGGGTAGTGTTTATTCGGGGTAGTGTTAGCAACAACATGGAAGGATAATAAAATGAATGTTGTAATTGATATTCCATGTAACCTAATAAAAGAAATTTGAAATAAACATTCATTTTGTGATTATCCTTGAATTTGACCAGCTCCTCTATTATTTATGATTACATGCGGTTACCTTCATCAGCGGTTTATTTTCTTTTATTTACTGTTCATTTAAAAGCAGGATTTATTTTCAATTTGTAAAGCTGTCATTGTGACAGAGCTGTAAAATTGTTCAATAACCCACATATTTTTTTTTTTCAATTCACAGATATATAATTGAAATTGAGTGCATATTTAACCTTTACAGATTGGCTCCATTGCACATTTTTGAAAAGGAGGGACAAATGCAAATTAATTTGTTCTTGATTATCATCAAACTGAGCTTAACCTCCTGAACCTGTAATATTCCTTCAAGACCAGTGATAAATGAGAGCGGCCATTTACAGCCACTGTGAGTGTGTTTGTGCTTTTATGTTGCCCTATGAGTTCATCCAGAGAGACCATCCATATGGCCTTATGATTAAATATTTACACGCTCCCACATTTCCAACCAACTCATGAGAAATTTATGGAGATGTTCCATTATGGGGTGCCGTTTCCCCTCACAATAACTGGAGTACAACCAGGGGAATGTCCAGATGTCATTTCAGTAAACACGATGGCTCTCATGCTTTTAATGTCAACAGGACGATCTGTAATGCAACATTACAAGTGCTGTACATATGTGATTTACATGGTAATGATGCTTTGTTCATTGTGTTTAAATTGAGTCATTTAGCAGATGCAATATATGTGCAAATGAAGAAAAAATATCATTTCAAAATCGGAGCAGAAAAGCCGGGCATCACATTTAGAATAAACAAAGGAATTGTGACTTAATTTATCATATATAGCTTTGTTTAATATGGCTAAGTGATATTGGAATAAATTACTCTGCTGTATTGCAATATGAAAAAAATACATAACATTTTACCAGATAGAAAGATAGAATAAAAAAAAAAATCATTTATTTAAAAAAATAAACTATACCAGAACTTTTTTGGGTTGTTTTTAGAGTCATTTTAAATGGCTGTTCCTTTTTTTTTTTAAATCTCCTAAAACGTTTCACTCATTATGACTAAAATAATACATTTTATTTTAACTATTAATTCATTAATTAATTTTCCTTTGGCTTAGTCCCTTTATTCATCAGGGGTCGCCACAGCGGAATGAACCGCCAACTTATCCAGCATATGTTTTATACAGCGGATGCCCTTCCAACTGCAACCCAGTACTCAATTCACCTATAGCGCATGTCTTTGGACTGTGGGGGAAACCGGAGCTCCCGGAGGAAACCCACACCAACACGGGGAGAACATGCAAACTCCACACAGAAATGCCAACTGACCCAGCCAGGACTCGAACCAGTGACCTTCTTGCTGTCAGGTGACAGTGCTAACCACTGAGCCACCGTGTCGCCCCTTATTTGAACTATTATTAAATGGAAAAAACATTAAGCATTAATAACATATATTGCAATTATATTATTGTATTGTGAAATAAAAAATGAGAAACTAAGATAACTTGATATATGATTATTTGAAAAGAAAAGTATTTTAATTTAAAGCTATTTAACTTATACTATAGAATTACCATACTGATATTTACATCTTAATTTCTACATTGACATATCTTTACACAGAAAGTGCATCTCTTTACTTATTTAAATGTTTTGTAAAGTTACTCACTTGTTAAACCATATTGCAATATTTAAAAGGATTCCAGTTGTGCACAAAATTTTATTTGATCAAATTACAGTTCTACCATCTAAATTTTGTTTATAACCTAAAATAAAACTTATGCTGTAAAGAAGTCATTTGCAGTTTGTTTGGTTATTTATGAGACAAAAAAAAAACTGGACGAAAAAGACCCACTAAACGTGAGGTTCTATTTCCAGGATAATTTCTTTTACACATTGTTGGATGACTCTATTAAATACATATCTTTGAGTGCTTCATTTCAGCTAGCAGTTCAGGATTTGCCTGGATCTCTTATATACACTTTTTAGCAGCCAAAGTTAAGCTAAGTTGTGGTTTACTGCTTCATTCATCATTGTGAAAATAGAGGGATATGAGCTTTATTAGCGTGCGCAACTGCAGTACATCTTTTGGCATGGGACTGAATGCTGCATACAATATATGTATGTATATGTGCATTAATACAGTATAGCAATGTGCTAGAGACATTTGATTGCTTCATACTAGACTGAAGTAAAAGAGTGTGACATTGCTCATGTTCTCATCCTGCAGGCGGATCTGGAAGTCTCCATGTCATTGTTTAAATGATTCCCCTTCACTAAACTGGGAACAAAACCAAGCGAGAACTACACGTGAAAGCACCTCAGGAGGGGAGCATGTTCAGCGGGGAGCTTTTCAATAATGGATGTACCACATTGAGCTCCCGTTAATAATGTGTTTCTGTCACTGCGGGAGACAGAAAAATGCATTTTAGAGGCAGACCAGAGAATAATGGGATGCAAAGTTAGGGAAACTTAGTCATAACTCACTCTGGCTCCTTTTCAAACACATTCAGTGTCTTATGGCTTTGTTAACATGTAAAAAAAAATACAAGGATTGTGATTGTAGAGCATAGCGGCTTCTTAACCTCTGAACCTCCTGAAAACTGTTATTATCTAAACTGCGTTTTTGATTATAGTGTTTCGTCCATCAAATTATGGATTGAAACAAGTCAAGCACAACCGTGGAGTGAGCCACGGGTTGTTAAAGCATCAAAATTGAGCTCAGATTAATGGGCATGTGGGAATAAGTGGGGTAGTTTGCGCAGATGGTTTGAAAAGCAGAAATGCTATGTTTATTTTTCAATTAACAACTTGCATTTACTGTAAAAAATTTGTTTCTCCCTTTAATTTTTATGTTGACTTTATAAGTCACCTCAACTTACATCAATTAAACTGACTGAAAACCTCAAATTAAAGTTTGCATAACTTTAAAACTTAATTTGAAACCTGATTAACTTTATTAAAGTAAGTTAAAGTAATATAAAGACATGGACTTTTTGATTGCATAACTTTTTTTTACGTTCTTTTGTACAAATTTTTTTATTTGAGTCAAAATGAAGCAAAAAAAAATCTAATTTAAAACAATGGACAAATATATAATTATTCATCTAAAGATGTTGGTTTGACTTGATTATTAATATTAGGTGCTTAGTAGGAGTGGGTGGAGCTAAAGTTCTCTTTTCACACTTAATAAGTGAAGTTTTACAAACTAATTTCAAGAGGAGCACTTGTTATGATTGATCGCGGCTGGTCCCTCATCCATAATCAGTAATAATCCAATCAGATTGATCCAAGCCTACAATAAATAGACTGATTTCACCCTACTGCCTTATCTTCGTTTTGGAAGAATCCCCCCTTCCACCCCATCTCCTCCTTTTCCTCCTTTACCCTCTCGAGACGTACCTGATCTTGGACCCCCATACATGCTAATTGACCAGGCAGGAGCCCTGGGCTCAATTACTGTATCTCCGTGCTCAGGGTTCTCTCGCGGGACAGGATGCCAAACCTGCTAATAGCGTCAAGCAATATCTAAGTGTGAACACTTGAAGTTCAATTAATCGTGTAAGTTGATTAACAAATTCAAAGCTCACAAAAGTTTTGTTTTTACAGGTTTATCAGTTATTGTTAAAAATCTGTTTCCCTATGGAGAGCTTTTACCTTTAGAACCTGATTTTTCCATTAATTGCACAAAAGTAGCCCTTGCATATTTAATTTTGTTCAAGCTGATGTAAATGTGTGCCATTTACAGAAAACTGCTTAATTTGAAAGTGACTTTTCTGAGCTTTATTGACCAAATTGGCAATGGATGTACCCGTTTTGCTCTAAAATTGCACCTTTACATGAAACAAAAATTGGATTTTCTTTGACATCTTTTAAACATTCATGAACATTTTCACCTATTTGTATAATATGAGAGCAGATTTTGTTCCCAGGCTGTGTATGTCCACATTAATAAGCGATTTGACATTTGTGTCATGCTCTCTGTGTCCGTCTCTTGTGTCTTCACCCATTGGGGACTAAGCAAAGCTCGTCATCCAATCAGAAGCTAAGCCCTTCTGCTGATGCTTTGAAAATGGATGCAATGCCAGAGGCGCTAAATACAGTTAATGGTCAATGAATTCAAATGTCATCATTATCTGAGCGTCTCTGCAGCTCCAGGAATAAATCCATGTCCTTTTAGTGCTCCCTTTTAGCATTTAAGCAGCATTCAATTACAGTGCTAACATACTCAACAGGGACATTAGTATAAACGCATGTATACCAACACTGATTCATATTTAGATATAATTTTAGAAAGTAGAAAATACATAGGACTATGTGTTATTGTAGAAAATATGAGCTTTATATATATATATATATATATATATATGTGTGTATATGTTATAGCTCAAAATGTAAAATTATTATAAGTATAAGGGGTTAAATGAATGATACAATTCTTATTAAGATTTAGATGTATATTTTATTTATTTAAATACTAAATCAATCTTTTTATTTTTTTATATTTTGAATAATTGAATAGGTGATGACAGAAAAAGCAATATTAAAGGATATTAATCTGAAAGGTCATTGTTTTATATACAGGCATATAAATATTTATGTAATTGCCCATATTTTAATTGAAGATATTATTTCATAATAGCAACAGTGTGAATGTAAACAGAATGATTTCACACAATTAGCGCTTGTGGACTTTTGCACCAATTCTTGGGGTCCATTTTACCCCAAGGGTGTAATGGAAATTGATTTATCTTTCCACTTTTAAATTAAAACCTATAATTTTTACATAATATTGGTATTATAATAAACGGATGAAAAATAGCCTTTTGGTTAACTCTGGTGCATTTGCAGCAGTGTTAAATAATACACACTGTCCCTCCCAAATAAACAACAACAATAATAATAATGATAATAATAATGCAAATAGTAATAATAATAATAATTAAATACTGTGTAAATCTAAAAGCGTTAAATGTGTCCACAAATTGCTAATTTACAAACATTATTTTAAAAAAAAACTTTCATTAAACTTAACACAATGAAAAAAAAATCACAATTATTAAAGTGTTCTGACTGACTAAATCTCACAAATAATGATATTTACAAAAAATTCCATAATAAAAAGAGCATATCCATTCATCAAAATGGTAAAGAGATAGAAAATAAGATGAAATATAGGAAATAATTCCTGACATTCTTATTACTTCTTATGCTGATATAAACATTAATTCGGTATGGGTGTTTCCCAGTACTGGGTTGCAGTTGGAAGGGCATCCGTGTAAAACATATGCTGGAATAGTTGGCGGTTCATTCTGCTGTGGCGACCTCTGATAAATCAGGGACTAAGCTGAAGAAAAATGTATGAAACATTAATTCAGTTTAATTCAAGTTAATTTGTATAGCTCTTTTCACAATAATAGTCAAAACTTAATTAAATATCATCCCTAATACATAGACTTTTCTAGATTTAAAAATATCAGCACTCCAGGATAAACACTTTATTCTCTGCTTTGATTGCATTTAAATAAAACCTGTAATTTGGCTCGTATTATGTGGGGATCTCAAACCCATCAGATGTTTCACCTTTGTTTGGTTTGATCTGATCTCCCTGAGAGCTGACTCATCTCTCTTTCTCACAGACACACACACACACACCGTCCATCCATTGCTGCGGGTCTGGTAGAGCGGCAGAGGGGTGCAGGTGGTGCTGGATTGGTGCAGACACTGTCCCGACGCTCCCGTGCCCGTGCCAGTGCCATCTGTCATCAGCTACAACATCTGCAAATCCAAGGTGCCCTTGGTGCCCAGTGCCACTATGGCCCGCTTAGGGTTTCTGCAGGGGGACGAGTGGGTAGAGAAGCTGCTCCCAGAACACTAATCACATCTTCATCACTAATCATCACAGTCTGGGCCTTTTTTTGTTTTTGTTTTATAATTCTAGCAGTGCTGTTCCAGGATTGTTTGTCCTCTTCTTTTCCCATATCTCTTATCAGATGTTAATAGCTCACACCATTCCACCCAACGCAGTTCAATTCAAATGTATTCATGTACAGTGTGAAGTAAATGAATCCAAAGGCTAAAAAAAACTGCTGAGATTTCATGGAGATTATTTGATCCATTTTTAGATGAGAAGAGTTTGTGATTATGCCTAATGCTGAGGTCTTGAAAGTCTTCCATACCTGCAAGGCATCCATTAGACCACATTGCAATTAACATTCTTGGCTATGATCCTGATTACTTTGTAAACAAAGCTCTATATTGATTTAGCAATAATGTGTAACTGGATTTCTGAGGTAAAGTTATGTCTGCTCGTGCTGTCAGCGCTGTGCAATCACTGCAGTGCTTTTGCGTGATCGTTAGTGCATCAAAATCAGATGCTGCTTGTCCGATTTAAGTAGTTTAGAAATCGTCACTTTATCCCTGAACTGTTAAATTAGAGTCTAGATAAATTCCATTTTGTTCATATGCTCTGACTGTAAAAAGTTGCCATGGTTTTAATGGTAAATTAACTGTAAAAATGCTACAGTGTCAATATGTAACTTGGTTAACTGTAAGCTTCCTATATATATACGGTGAATTATTGTAAATTGATCACAGAATTCCCTGCATGACTTTACTATTGTTCTTTTTTTTTTAGCTTTTATTTTCATCAATCATGTACATTAGAGCTTTGCCACATCTAATGTTGATAAATTTGCATTATTTTAGTGTCATCTGTGTTACCACGATGGTGTTTAGTAGTTGTGTGAATGAAACGGAAAACCTCCTATATATTATTGTTTTTCTTCTTGTTGATAAGCATTTGTGATGAACATTGGTTGATTTATGGTGAGGTTAACAAAGTTACAATGTGTATATGTTAGTACTTCAAAACATTGGTGTATTAACACTTTAAATAAATGAAATACGGTAGTTTACTGTAAAAAAAATGTAAATCTCTTTTATGGCTTCTACTGTATTTTAACAGTCAAACCACAGCTGCTGTATTTTGCTGTAAATGTTACAGCTTTTTACAGGAAATGATCAGTTTTATTTTCATATTTACTTTTTAATGCACAGTTTAACTATGCATTTACTGACATATTTAAAGCAGTTGTACGCAGTTCTTGTTCAGAGATGTTTATCTATGTTGATATGTCATTTTAAGGGTGTTATTCTAGGTGGTTGTTGAGACAATTCTATTAGAGTTACAGTGTTAACGTAGTGTGTATATATATACAGTGACTCCTCTAGTGGCTATTTCTTTGGTCAGCCATGGGATGTCCACCATGCTGAAACTGTATGCGACATTTAATAACAAACTGACGGTGTCTGTAGTTATACGCAAACATGAATTGATCTATATCTGCAACAGACTGTGGATGATTTATCTAAATTAGCGCAATACAAACAGACGAAGATTTTGATTGCTGAGTTATTGCATAAAAACAAAAATCAAAACATTCTCACCTGTGAAACAAAAACCATTTATTAAGAACATTAAATCTTGTCAGTTTGGCAGATGTATGCGCAGTGTTGTGGCATATAGGACATCTAATGGACACACTGACTGGTAGATACATCGATGTTTCTGGAGTGGTGGATTGTGGCATTGTTTATGCAGACCTGCGGTTCTTAAGGTGTTCAAAGTGCTGAATTGTTTTCCGAATCTATGCTGTTGCTAGAACGCTCATAGTTGTTAAAATAATTTTTACATATTTACTTTCCCGATTAAATTTCGTGCTTTACTGGGTCAGGCACTGTCTTGCAGATCTTTAAAAAATCCCTAAGTTGCCCTTCCACAAATTAAGTCATTCAATCAAGGTCTTCAATCAGTACAGAAAATGTAAAATTCCTGAAGCCATGGGGCATGAAATGTTAAATGCTCCACAAAAATATATTTCTTTCTCAGTATTTTTGTCTTATTTCCAAACACAAACCTTTAATCATCCTTAAAATATTGACTTGAGATGTAAAATTATGATATTCTACATTATAGACCTTTGACATTAAATTCAATATATTTTTTTTTTTACAGAATTTGCTTTGAAGAAACTCATGAAAACCATACCCGAATGTTATCAAACATTTAATAATTTAAGTTGATATTAATCCTTGCGTCATTATGTATGATGTTCTATTTAATGTAGGGTGTTTTATATCACAAAAATGCAGTTTAAAGCTATATTAGATTTGAAATGAGGACTTAAAATAAAAAAATCACCTGACGTTAAACATGTTAATTAGCTGTGAGATTCCAAGGGACTCAACCAGCCACTCTGAGGAAGTGACATTTTAAAATTCCAAAGAGCTCCGAAAACAGTTATTGAGGACTGAAATCTGAAAGAGAAAGGGAGAAAAGGGGGCGAGCACGTCTGTTTTGTTGGCTAATAGACGACTAGGGGGGAAGAGGCCTAAATCAGAAAGAGTAAAGCTCTGAAAAGAGAAGACAAACAAACTAAAAGCATCGGCACCAAGATCTCAACAAGCTGCGCCAAAATTGCTTGGCACCGGCGCTTTTTAAAAGGAACACCTGCGAAGCGGCAGTCGCTCCTTTACATTCTCCTGAAACCCCGCTGGTCAGCGCTCCACTACTTGGCATCTGATCCTTTAGCCTGCGCCATCCGTCGCCAAGAAGAAAGGGAATCGCTCAAGACATAAGCTTGCGTTTCTGCGGTGATAAAAGATTCAGTTCCCCTCGCACAATTTGTCACCTGCGTGTTTGTTTTCCCACCCCCAAGTCGAGAGCCCACCTTAATCTAAATGAGCTCATTAGTTGGCAGCGTTCGCCGTGCAGGTTCACATAATGAGGCTCATAAACGCGGGCGCCATCCACTAAATGAGGCCTGTCACCTCACGTTAGGCGAGTTTGCATAAAACAGCGGCTGATTTAAATGAAAACATTTTCATTCGAAACTTTGCCCGGAAAATGGTTGTTTTGATGAAAAATATTTTCAGCTTCAGACTTCATGCTGAACTCACGGCTCTGGAATGTGTAGGCTAGGCTGCTTCTTGCTCAATTCCCCAGAAGAAAATAGAGGTGGGCTTTTTTTTTTTCTTTTTTTTGCGGTAGACTATTGTGCCTGTTGGACGCAGCTCAAAGGAAAGGTATGGGACATAAAACGTGGGTCTTCTCGGTTTCCTGTGTTTGGGTTGAGGTCCCACGGCGCCGTGCAGTGTGTTGGCTGGGGCCCGGAGCGTGCGGCTCCATACGCTGATTTGTGGAGCGCATGGTGGGCAGACGGTTTAGGGTTCAGTTCGGGACAGGCTGATGACGGCCTGAGCGTTGTGTTGAATTATTAGGAGCTTCTTTTTTTCTACTTATGTGTTTTAGATCTATGAAGGGTTATAAATAATGGTACAAAGAAAAAAGACTTGGAAAAAAATTGAAAGAAAAAGGAAATCTGAGGACTTGCTATTGCTTAAAAAAAGTATGTTTTTTATGTTTGTTTGTTTTTTTATTTGTTTCTTTGCATAATAATAATAATAATAATAATAAAGGAATTTACTGTATTGCAAGGAATGTCATGGAAATTTACATGAGCTTACATGAATGTACACCTAATTAAATTGCTATGCAGTAGGGTTGTCGCAATACCATTAATTCACGTTATGATGCTATACCAGCTGAAGTATCGCGATACCAAGTAGTATTGCGCTACTGTAATTCATTACTCAAATCTATGAAATAAAGAAAATTGTCAGAAATACTATATTGTATTATAATAGGCTTACTTGAATTGAATTCATAATTCCCTTATTATTGAAAAAAGTATCTGCACATCACTTCACCTAAACTATTTTGTCGATAACTGACCAAAAAAAATACATTAAAATAAAGATACATATTATACAGAACGAAATTCGTTACAAAAAGGGTATTTTACCAACAAAATTAGGCTATATAAAATGGTCAAAAATTGTTTCAATGTTTCCTGTTGCTCTTTTGGGTTTTTCATCTATTGTTTTTTTTTTGTCTTATCAGGTATCTTATCAAAATTCCCCTTTGTGGGTTGTTCTTTTTAAGAGATTGTTGTGGTTGTTGTAGCTACTAAATCATATTGACAGGAACAGAAATGAACTGATTCAAATGTGCATTCGAACTGAAACGTCAGAAAATGTGCGATACTACCGTTTACAAACTACAGTGGCACCGCCAGTATTTTGCCTATTAATAAAACAAATGTGAGAAATAAATAAAGTTAACTTTTAAACTGCATTAATTTCTGAATTTTCAGTCATTTCAGCAAGCATTTTAAATTAGAATACTAAAATATAAGTAGATTTACTGGTATAGGGCCCTTCTTACCAAATAATTCATTAATTTTCCTTCAGCTTAGTACCTTTAATCATCAGGGGTTGCCACAGTGGAATGAACCGCCAACTTATCCAGCATATGTTTTACGCAGTGGATGCCCTTCCAGCTACAACACATCACTGGGAAACATCCATACACACTCATTCACACACATACACTACGGCCAATGTAGTTTATTCAATTCACCTATAGCGCATGTCTTTGGACTGTGGGGGAAACCAGAGCACCCGGAGTAAACCCAGACCCGAGGAGAACATGCAAACTCCACACAGAAATGCCAACTGACCCAGCTGGGAGTCAAACCAGCGACCTTCTTACTGTGAGGCAACAGTACTAACCACTGAGCCACCATGTCGCCCTAATATGAGAAATAAATAAAGTTAACTTTCAAACTGTATTAATTTCAGAATTTCAATCATTTCAGCAAGCATTTTTGATTAGCCTACTAAATTATAAGTAGATTCCCTTTTTACCAAATCAGTAGGCTTCCAAATAAAAAAATCAAAGCACTTTTTATATGTTTTCAAGAGTTGTTAATCAGATGCGAAAAGGTCCATGTGATCATTCGATAATTCCATTAGGTCTGGAAAACGAACAAAAAAATAAAAAAAGAGTATATACTTCTTTTTTTACATTTTATTCTAGGCAGCAAAAAAGTTCTCCTGTTATCCTGTTTTCAAGTCAAAACAGAACAAAAATATAAACAAAAAACTAAAACTACAGTGTAAAAAATGATATGAACAATTAGTCATGACAGCATATGTTTTTAGTTCATTGTAACTTATAAAATTAAGTTAGAAAATTATTAACTTAGTTTTAAGTAAGTTTTAACATAATATAAGTTCAATGGACTCATAAGGTTAATTTGATTCAGCTTAAAAATTTAAGGCAACCAGGATTTTTTTTACAGTGTAAATTAAAACTGTGCAATTATTTTCAATCAAAAAGGAAATGTAATGTTCAGAGTGGTTTTAGCAGGATGCTTGGATGTCCTAAAACACTTTATTTGAATTGCTATGCAGTTGGAAGGAAGGTCTAACTGATTGCAGGTCTATGGTCTGCAGTTATTTAAATCTTCTAAGTGGTTTCCAGCATGTTACTAGGGTGTTCTAGACTATTGCTAGGATATTGCTATGCAGTCGAGGGTTGTTAGAGAGTTTTTAGGCGGTTGCTAGGCTGTTGCTATGCGGTGGAGTTGAATACAAGTAGGAATGAGAGCTGAAACTCAAAGCAGATGGTTGTGTTGGCACCTGTCTTGCTCTAAAATCTGTTTGGAGCTGTTTTCCACATGTATAAAGCAGTCATGGCCTTCATGTGCCAAAAAAAATAAACACCTCAGATTTAACCCTCCGTTCACATTGAGTCTCGAAGAGTAACAATCATAACGTCATTTCCAATGTGCTGTGTCATACTGTATTTTTTACTTATAGACAAAATATTTCTTCCTTTCAAGAAGTTGGTTGTTTTTGATTCACAAATTGTAAAGGAAACTAAAGGTGACGCTTTATAGCACATATCTCAAAAACACATCCACATGAATCTGCATTTATTTGCCTCCATGCATGCTTAGAGTCCTATAAGAGTCTCATTAGTTGCTGGATTTATGTACTAAAACAGTAACAGTTAGAGAGACCACAAATTGCCACCACATTTGAACAGAAAGGAAGTTGTGTGTGTTACAGCCCCAAAGCACATTTACCCGCAAATTAAAATGGCACTCTGCAGCTTTCTTTAGTTTTTTTTGTAAGGTTTCTTGTGAGTGGTGCTTGTCTTAACTTACTGCTATAATGCAAAAGTGCAGCCAAAGTACTGTTGTGTGGTTGCTAGGGTGCTCTGAATGGTTGCTATGTGCCACTCTCAACTTTCTGTGATGTTCTGGTCTGTATGGCTCAGGCCCTTCCATCATTTTTGACTGTTTACAGACCATTTTGTCACTCATATGTGAAATTACTATCTCAGATTGTTTAGAACAAACTAAAATCAGCTGTAAATAATAGTAATAGGGATGATTGCTTTTGCAAATAATAACCATAAGAGTTTTCAATCTTTTAGATAGCTTTGACCCCCAAATATGATGTGTCTTGTGCAGGTGACCCCATCCTAAAATGTAAAAGGTACTGTAAATATCTGATTTATATTGTGAAAAACTATTATCGGTCTAAAATATTGTTCGAATATTTCATTTATTATTTTATTTTAAATATTATTTTCTAGTTTTTTCTAATAGTATAAGTATGCATTTATTTGTTTATTATATGTTTTTCTCAATTTAATTATATTTGATTTGATTTGTTTGTACTGCTTTTATTCATCTTATATTTTTTTATTAATTATTATTTGCTTAATAATTATTATACTTATGAGATTGTTAATTTATCTTTTTTATTTTAATAAAATATTTATTTTCTTCCTATTTTTATTTTGCCAAATTTCTTATTTAAATTTCCTAAATTTGTATGTATTTAATCTAATTTTATTTTTTTTATTTTATCTTGTTTTATTATTTTTATTTTATTGAATTCTGTATTTATATTAATAATTTTACAATTATTATACTTTTAACAATTATATTGTTTTCTTTTCTCTTTCTTTCTTTTATATGTGTATATTTTTGCATTAACAGACTGAAAAAAAATGTCCACAGTCCTAATACACCATTTGTGTTTTTATTTTGTTCCAAAAAACACAAACTAAACTCTTCAAGGCCTCCGCTTAGTGCAGCATTTGAGAGCCAAAATAGTTTTAGCTGCACTTTGCTCTCTTTAACTCTCTGATTAATGGAATGTTCTGCACAGCATCATGGGTAATGTAGTTTTTTCTGCACAATCTTTTTTTAATATGTTGAATTAATGTGAACAGATACAATCAACAAACAAGCTCAGAGGTCTGTCTTTAAAAATATATAATTTATTGTTAAAAAAATCTATATCTCTGTAGAGGAAATGAATGGTGATTTTACTTCTGAAACATTCTCTCTGTTATTGACCTGTAATGTATTTACTGAACCTGACATTACCTAAAGGGATCTGAGGTCTCTTTAGATGTGTTGACCTGAGTGTCATATATAGGGTGAGAGACGCTGCTCTGTGATTGGCTGACAGCGAGCCACACTGTGGTTGAATACATTTAGAAAAGAGGCGAGAGGAGAGCTGAAACTCAAAGCAGATGGTTGTGTTGGCACCTGTCTTGCTCTAAAATCTGTTTGGAGCTGTTTTCCACATGTATAAAACAGTCGAGGCCTTCATGTGCCAAAAAAATAAACACCTCAGATTTAACCCTCTATACTCTCAGCGAGTCTGTCTATATAATGCACAGAGTCATCTAATGTGAGAAGGAGAGAACACTGTTTTTACACCTCGTTCGCTATACTCGTACGTGCTCTGTAGACACGTGTGAAATTAGATAGAGAAATGCCAAAGCAACTGGCTGCTACAAACAAATGGTGGCATATAATAAATGTTAGTTTTTTTTTTTCTTACTTTATCATCTATCACTTTTAACTTTAAATTGAATCGATATATTTTTATTTAGTTTAATTTAATTTAGTTTAATTTAATTTTATTTAGTGTTATTTTTATTTTTTATTTATTTTATTGTATTTAGTTTTATTTAGTTATAGTTTTATTTATTTTTATTTTATTTTATTAATTTTTATTTTATTTTTTTATTTAGTTTTATCTTATTTATTTTTATTTTTTATTTTTATTTTTATTTTATTTATTTTTATTTTATTTTTATTTATTTTTATTTTATTTAGTTTTAGTTGTTATTTTTATTTATTTTTATTTTATTTAGTTTTAGTTTTTATTTTTATTTATTTTTATTTTTATTTTATTTAGTTTTATCTTATTTAGTTTTATTTTTTAATTTATATTTATTTTTATTTTATTTATTTTTATTTTTTGAATTTCTCCTTTTATCACATCTAGTTGAACAGTTGAATTAAATATACACTGAACAAAAACTAAACTATCTATATTTTGTTAAAATGAAAAGAAAATCATACAAAAAATTTACTTAAAATTAACAAATTATTGTAGTCAGCACTAATTATTTAATAATAAGCTACATATCACACTGACAAAAAATCTTGTAAAAATCTTCCATTAAAATTTAACCTTGATTAATAAATGATGTTGATTAATAAAATGTGTTTTATTGAATGATTGATTGATTACTGTAAATTTCACAATACATAAAAAGACAAAATGTATTTTATATAAATGCATATGCAGAAAATGTACTACCAATTCTCTGCTATTATTCAGAGTATGTTATCGGCATGTTATGGAAATATTGCACACTCAACATTAATGCAACATTAAATCAATGGAAGTGAATGAGAATTAAATTCAAGTGTATTTTATCCGCATGTTATAGAAATATTGCACACTCAACATTAATGCAACATTAAATGAATGGAAGTGACTGAGAATTATATTCAAATGTATATATTTTCTGCATGTCATACAAATATTACACACTCAACATTAATGCAACATTAAATCAATGGAAGTGAATGAGAATGCTATTCAAGAGCCAGTACTGCAGGGGTTGATGAGTTTTAGTTTTTTGTTAGTTTGTTTGTATTTCTTCCTCATTTCTACATCACTAAAGTGGTCTCTAAAAGACCGAAAGACCCCTGATAATAAATGATTGTGAATGCCATCCTCCAGCAGAGGGCACTGCAGCTCACGGTTCTCACGCACGTGCACCTGTTCCGCGTCACCGCTAATGTTTATGTACTTCAACAGCGAGTCAAACCACTAATTGTTACCACGTTTTCACACATAGTAAGTCGTGTTTCAGCTCCAAACACGTTTAAATGAGCACTTTCATTGCGAATTAACATGACATGAAACATCTTACAGCTTTTATGAAGGATGAATGAAAGAACTGTTTTATCAGTTTTAAATAACACGAGGCTACGTTAAACAAATACACATTATATATATATATACTATATTTAATAGTGTAATTCAGGGGTTATTACAAAAACAATCCATTTAGCAGTAGGAGCTTTTAAAATTGATAAAATATTGATATCTAAGCGTTTTAAGTAGGCCTACTGGTAGTAATCGTGTATGGACACTGAAAAAAATGATTCAAAGATGATTCCTTGGATTTACCAATTTTTTTAAGTTAAGAGATTAGGGGTTAGGGTTGGGGGGTTAAATTGTAAACAATTTATTTGGGCTGACTTTAAACAAACAAATTATGTTGAACATTACTAAATTTAATTAGTTTAAATTCAACCCATATAAATTGGCTATATTAAACAAATACACATTTAGCGTGAAACAATATATGTATACTATATTTAATAGCGTCATTCAGGGGTTATTAGCGTTTTAAAACAATTAATTTATCGATAAAATATTGATTTGTTTATTTATTTAAGTGTTTTAAGTAGGCCTACTGGTAGTAATTATTTATGTTCACTGAAAAAAATGATTCAAAGATGATTCCTTGGATTTACTCTTTATTTTTTTTTAAGTTAAGAGGTTGTAAACAATTTATTTGGGCTGAATTTAAACAAACAAATTAAGTTGAAAATTACTCAATTTAATTTGTTGGTTTCAACCCATATAAATTGATCAGTGTAAGACAAAAATCACAATCGGTTAATTATTAATATTATTTCAAGCACTTATTGTGAATTGAATTATTTATGTTTTCCCAAATCACGTCAGTCAAACCCTGACTCTCAGTGAGAGCAATTGTATATGAGGAGGTTTTGAATATTTA
Organism: Danio jaintianensis; assembly: GCA_903798115.1. Classification (NCBI taxonomy): domain Eukaryota; kingdom Metazoa; phylum Chordata; class Actinopteri; order Cypriniformes; family Danionidae; genus Danio; species Danio jaintianensis. Next base: position 372,352 of record CAIGQV010016547.1, read on the forward strand.
TCCGATTGTTTGTCGTCAGATTTTTGGTCAATTATTTCCACGTGAATTGTTAGACTGAACATATGCTGTTTGCTTTGTAGTGATTATCAACACATAAGAGATGCATTACGCTGTATGAAAACCAACTGAAGAGTAAAACAGCAGACGCTGATTCTGTTTATTTAATCAGAAAACCTCCATGAGAACATTTGTTTCAAATACTGTACAATCCTTTTCTCTTCCATCCTAACTTCTGAAGTATATTAAAGTTAAACAGACATGAGAAAAAGTTATTGGCTGTATGAAACACCAGGACATGCTCTCCATTTTCAATTTTGATTGCATTTATTTAATAAGACAGAACTTTTCGTGTCCAAGTTGTACAGTTGAGAAGCCGTGCATTGTGTTTTATTTCTCTGGCTGGTGTGTTGGTGCACTGATGGAGGTCAGATGTGTGGAATATTGTGCTAATAAATTGTCTCTGGGAGGACAGGCTTGAATGGAGAATGCGTTGTAAATGGCTTCGCTCTCACGTCAATGATGTGACCGGTTTAGTGGGTTGCTTTTTATTTGCACAGACTGTAGTGGGAGCAGCTTCTGTTGAGTTTTCTGAATCTCATCATCTGCAGGACACATGTTCATCACAAACTCAACTATACGATCTGATGAAATCAACTAAAGCTCCGTGGACAGTCCAGATCACGATTTAAAGAGATATCTCATATATTCTGTAACAGCAGATTGGTTTGTGGTGCTATAAGATGACAGCACTACAAAGACTTGTTGTTTTATATATTAGTGGATAAATAAATCTTTTTTTTTTTTTTTAGATTAACTGCCAGCTAAATATCTCATACTTTTGCCTGATTTTATTTTATCAACAGATGTCTGTCAGATGTTTGATGAATTTGAGACTGGATTTAGATGATGGAGTATTTATTTAATATTATTTTCCTTAAGCAACATGAAATATTTGTCTTCTTTTTAAAAATACAGTTTTATCAACACAAAAATCAAGTTTTTTTTTTTTACATTTTAAACTTATGTTTTGCTTCATATTATTTGTTGTAATCAGGGTGCGAATTACAGGGGAGTTTAGGGAGGACTGACCCCCCAATTAATGCTTGATCCCCCCTGAAGGACGTCAAAACAACATGTATGGGGGTCAGTCCTCTAAATAGTAAGAAATAGTTTGCTCTGATCTGCATCTTAACTACTAATATTACTAATTAAATAATAGATAATATGGCGACACAGTGGCTCAGTGGTTAGCACTGCCGCCTCACAGCAAGAAGGTCGTTGGTTCGAGTCCCAGCTGGGTCATTTGGCATTTCTGTGTGGAGTTTGCATGTTCTCTCCGTGTTGGCGTGTTTCCTCCTGGTGCTCCGGTTTCCCTCACAGTCCAAAGACATGCGCTATAGGTGAATTGAGTAAACTAAATTGGCCGTAGTTTATGTGTGTGAATGAGTGTGTATGGATGTTTCCCAGTACTGAGTTGCAGCTGGAAGGGCATCCGCTGTGTAAAACATATGCTGGATAAGTTGGCGGTTCATTCCACTGTAGCGACCCCTGATGAATAAAGGGACTAAGACAAAGGAAAATGAATGAATGAATAATAGATAATATAAATATACATTTGACCACCCCTATAATGGATTGTACCATTGTGAATGCAATTAATCTAAGCCGATAGACATGGTAAGTGTTCACAAAACACTTTTCTTGTAAAATAGGTGTATAGCCTAAAAGTAAAGTAAAATTAGATGCATAGTTTGACCTACAGTAACCTTTGAAATGGCTAATCAGAGGATATTGTAGGTCAGAATACACAAACTATCCCACAAAACACTGAAAAATTTAATATGTTGCATTAATAAAATAGATTTAACTTCGAACTCTGGTTGTAATGAACAGAATTTGTCAGAGTCTTGTTATTTCAACAATTATATCATTATCATGTGCACATTTTGAAACTAGAACATAGTAGTTTTATTATTTAGATGTTGAGTTTTGGGCTGCACGGTGGTGCAGTGGGTAGCACGATTGCCTCACAGCAAGAAGGTCGCTGGTTCGAGCCTCGGCTGGGTCAGTTGGCGTTTCTGTGTGGAGTTTGCATGTTCTCCCTGTGTTTGCGTGGGTTTCCTCCGGGTGCTCCGGTTTCCCCCACAAGTCCAAAGACATGTGGTATAGGTGAATTGGGTAAGCTAAATTGTCCGTAGTGTATGTGTGTGAATGAGTGTGTATGGATGTTTTCCAGTGATGGGTTGCAGCTGGAAGGGCATCCACTGCTCAAAACATATGCTGGATAACTTGGCGGTTCATTCCGCTGTGGCGACCCCAGATTAATAAAGGGACTAAGCCGAAAAGAAAATGAATGAATGAATGTTAAGTTTTACATTTTTAAATATAATTTATTTTATTATTGTAGTTTACTTGTTTCAAACTTTTATGAGTTGTTTTCTTCTGTTGAACACAAAGATACCAAGATATTTTGAAGAATGTTGGAAAATGGTAACCATTGACTTCTATAGTATTTGTTTTTCCTACTATGGGTGTCAGTGGTTACCAGTTTTTAACATTCCTCAAAATATCTTGGTGAATAGTGAGTACATTTTTCATTTTTTCATTTTTTTATTTGTTATAATGAACAGAATTTGTAGAGTCTTATTTCAACAATTGTATCATTATCATGTTCATATTTTGGGACAAGGACATAGTTGTTTTATTATTTAGATGTTAAGTTTTGCATTTTTTTAAATTTAATGTGATTAAATTGTATTATTTTTCTAATGAATAGTGTTACATTTTGGTAATTCTTGTTATTTCAAGAATTATATAATTATCGTGCACATATTCTGGGATTGGTGTATTAGTTGAAGGTTTTATTATTTCGATTTTTAATTTAGCATTTTATTTGATTAAATTTAATGAACAGAATTACGTTTGTGGAGTCTTGTTATTTCAACAGTTGCATCATTATCATGTACATATTTTGGGACTGGCCATTATAAGTTTTATTATTAAAATGTTAAGTTTTGCATTTTTATTATTGTAATGAACAGAATTACATTTGTAATTTTTTGTTATTTCAACAATTATATCATTGTCATGTAAATATATTGGGATTGGGACATTATCCTAGTTTTAAGTTTTATTATTTTATTTGATTTTATTGTATTAGATTTATATATTTTGAGTCTTATTTCTATAACTAATTAATTTTCATCAATAGAGTATAGGATTGAAACATGCCCATGGCTGCAGATTTAATTCTTTTACACCGTTTATTTAGTTTAATTCAATTCACTATATTTTTCATAAATGCAATTTTTAGAAACGTAAACATTTCAGATATTTCTACAAATGTCGCATGAGAGTTCAGTTGCATTCCTGCAATCTTGCGCCATTGTGTCTGTCCATAATTTCATCCATCAGTTAAGTCAGCGTTTTGTGGGATGTGTGTAATCAGCTTCTCAATGAAGCAGGTGTCCGGACAGGTGTTGTGTTGTAGCTCCACACAGCTTTCACACTTTGGGAATATCCATATTCGACCCGAAAACACCCCCCTTCAACCTGCTTTTGGCTCTACGTAATGTACAATACGGATATATGTACAACAAACGCACATTTTCCAGTGAAAGGAAAAGTGTTTGCGTATATAAGAAGATCTTCAGTCTATTGTTCCATGTGCTTCAGGGAATCAGCCGGCATTGATCAAGACTTTGGCTGGATTTCCTTTGACATGCACTTTTATTAAATTGGTTTGCTGTCGGGTGAAGGCAGCTGGAGACGAATCAAGTGGCAGATGAGCTGGCAGGCCGTGCCACAAGTGTGAGGTGAGCGCGAGAGAGAGAGAGAGAGAGACAGATGGACGGACAGATAGATAAATGATTTCCAGTGGAAGGACAGGAATGGTAAGCTAGCGAGGATAAGAGGCAGCCTGGCATTATCCCGTGCCCTTTAGAATTTAAAAGATGCTGGCATAACATTTAGGTATTTGGGGTGGTGCAGAAACCACACTCGCACAAACCCCCCCTCTTTACAATGATTTGCTTTATGAGGTGCCTGCTGATGCCATGGTAACCCTCCTGTCCTGGGCACGGCACTGGCGCTGGTGTGCCAAAGAAATGCCATGGCAACTTTTTTTTTTTAAACCCATGTTGCCCAGAAACCTTTGAGATTTAGTAAGTGAAACCAGTGGATTCACAAATTAGGCTCAGAGTGTGAGCAGACAGAAACGTGAACTTTAGTGTTTCCAGTTTCTATGCTCAAATTGTTCCGAAAATGCTGTAAATTGTACAAGGACTTTAATGGAAGCACTTCTTTTTGATTTCTGGTCAAAATCACAGTGTTCAAATTTGTTGCTGACTTAAATTCTTTTAGCTGAATCAAATTAACTTTACAGGTTACTTCAATTTGTATCAATTGAACAGACTTAAAGAGATAGTTCACTCAAAATTTTATTCTGTCGCCATTAACTCACCTTTTACTTGTTTCAAACTTTTAACTTTAACTTTTAAAAACGTAAAAAAAAATTCTTCTGTTGAAAAGATATTTTGAAGAATGTTGGAAAACGGTAACCATTGACTTCCACAGCATAGGCTCATTCTGAAAACGTAGCCCTATATACATTTCTGGAGATCGCGAATTATGCAGCCAGAAGTACGTATGGCTGCATTTTGTCTTTAAAAGGACACTACGGGGCGGTATGACGCCGTTCCTTTTCGCGCTTACCAGCTGACCGCTTACCTCCGCATGGACGGCTTTCCCACTGTTACCAGTTTGTCCAGTGGCTTGCAGCGTACGTCGGTGAACTTGAGACACAGAGCGGAGTTGACTGCGACGACGGGGTTCGAGTCCGGCGAAAAACGGTTCCAGAAAGCAGGTAAGACAAAAACAAAAGCAAAAAAATTAAATAAACAAGTAAATAACAGGGTGAGAATGTGGTAAAATCTGAAACATGGTAAAAATTAGGGGGCGTTTCTTTCTCCGAAGTAGGAGGGTGGGTCAGTCAGTCAGTCGACAGTGGCCTCTGGTGGATTTACGTGAGAACAGCAGGTGCGAATGGCACTTCCAAGAGAAATTTGAGATCTGAAAAAGCTTACACAGCGGCCTCTGGTGGATTTGCGAAAACAAAAACTGCAAAAAAAATGTACCTCCTGGGACGTATTTGGCGCTCTCCAGAAATGTATATAGGGCTATGTTTTCAGAATGAGCCTAGGTTGGACTTCCATAGTATTGTTTTTCCTACTATGCGTGTCAGTGGTTACCAGTTTTTTTTTTAACATTCCTCAAAATATCTTGATAAATAGTGAGCAAATTTTTCATTTTTGGGTGAACTATCCTTTTAAAATGTTAAGTTATTAAAGTAAGTTTAGCTAGCATAAAAACATATTGTTACAGTGTAGGCGTTCAGTTTGTTGAGGTTCATCTCATGTAATGATCAAACATCAGCTAATTTACATACAGCCAGCATATCATTTTGTTGCATTTCTGTCTCAGTGTTTTTTCCTGCTCTGTTCCTGCACAGTTCAGCAGTTAGTCTAAATTGCATTGTTTGTGTTTGCTGTCTCTTATTAAAAACCCAGTCCACCATGAAACGACTGACCTTGAGCACAAAGCGCCATTTATTTTACGACCTCTTCGACCACTTTTTTTCATGGTCAAATCAATTCCTAATGAAAATTATGAATGAACTTATGTTTGACATTTCCATTGTTTTTAGTGAAGTCTCGTTCAGTATAAAATTGTTCACTAATTTTAAATAAGGTAAATGGTTCCAAAGTTACAAAAGCTAAAAAGTCAGATGTTTTTTAAACTTTATTTAACTCTAAATGGTGCATACCCAAGGTTTAAATAGTTGAGTATTAAAGACTTAGTTTATTAAAAAAATATTTGATCACACGGCAGCACGGTGGCTCAGTGGTTAGCACTGTCGCCTCACAGCAAGAAGGTCGCTGGTTTGAGTCCCGGCTGGGTCAGTTGACATTTCTGTGTGGAGTTTGCATGTTCAAGTTTGGTGTGGGTTTCCTCCGGGTGCTCCGGTTTCCCCCACAGTATTAAATAAATTAAATTGGCTGTAGTGTAGCGCAAACACATGCGCTATAGGTGGATTGGATGAACTAAATTGTTCGTAGTGTATGAGTGTAAATGAGTGTGTATGGGTGTTTCCCAGTACTGGGTTGCAGCTGGAAGGGCATCCACTGCGTAAAACATATGCTGGAATAGTTGGCGGTTCATTCTGCTGTGGCGACCTCTGAAATAGAGATTCGCCGAAGGAAAATTAATGAATAAACTAGAAATTTAGAGAAACATTTAAAAAAAAAAAAAAGAAGAAGCTTCCCTGTAGTTTTCTGACTAAATAAAATCTCTGTGGTTCAACTGCTCTTATGTATATTTGTATTTTTTTTATTACCTTTTAAATAGTTATTAACAATATGATGTGCCTAAAAGTTCAATAGTATTACAGTGAAATTTTGAAAATTAGCTTGAAAACTGTTTTTTTTGTCTTTGATATCCATCTATATCCAAATATATGTCCAAATATATGTTTCCTGGCTCTGTAGTTGTGGAAAAAATAATCATAAATATTACATCTTATAATTTTACTGCTATTATATACTGTAAATATTTCTTCTTATTTTTATTACATTTTAAATTGTTTTTATTATGAGATGCTTTACAGTTCAATAATATTATAGTGAAATTAGCTTGAAATACCCTGTTTGTCTTTAATATCAGTCTATCCATAGCCAAATATCCATATTTTTAAACTAGAAATGTAGAGAAGCAAACAGAAAAAAGTTTCCCTGTAGTTGTCTGACCAAATAAAAAATCTGTGGTTCAGCATTCAAAAGAGTAGGACAAAAATAACCATAAATATTAGTTAAATACATTTTACAGCTATTACACTGTAAAAAAAAAAATGCTGGGTTCCACACAATCGATTTGTGCTGGGACAACATGAAGGAACTAAGTTAACTTACTAGTTTTTACAAATTTAAGTTGATTGAACATAATTAAGTTGTCCCCCAAAAGCTCAAGAATTGTGTTGTTTCAAGTCATTTGAACAAACAGCAAACTTCATATTGTGAGTCTAAATACATTTTTATTTGTATTTTAATACATTTTAAATTGTTATAATTAATATTAAATGCTTTCAATTTCAAAAGTATTATAGTGAAATTTAGAAAATTAGCTTGAAATGCATTTGAGGTCCATCTAACATGTCCAAATATCCATATATTTAAACTAGAACATCATTTTTTGAGTGTAAATACATTTTTATTAGTATTTTAATACATTTTAAATTGTTATTATTAATATTAAATTCTTCTAATTTCAAAGGTATTATAGTAAAATGTAGAAAATTAGCTTGAAATGCTTTTGATGTCCAAATATCCATATATTTAAACTAGAAAAATCTATAAAAACCTTCAAAATGTATTTTTTATGACTTTTTTTTGTTCTATTACGATTCTTCCAGGCTTCAAAAAAAAGAAAGAAAGGAAAAATAAAGCTAATAATAAAACAGAATAAATAAATAACTATTGCAAAGTAGCAGATGGTTTGCTATTAAATATCTTAACACCACTTCAAACTGAATATGGTCATATTACATATCATTTCTACCTTATATACATGATAATTTATTATTTCCACCATTTCCAACATAAGCGTTACTAGTACGATTGTGGGCTGCAGCACTTCAGTGCCTCTAAATGCATTCAAACATTAATAGTTAAAGTGAGTTGCAATACCATCTCTCCTCATCTGATTTCCATATTACCTGAGGTTATCTAGATGTGATGCTCTCTCACTCTCTCTATCTGACGCCATGCCAACTTAGTGCCAGTCCAGCATCACACACACACACACACACACACACACACACACACACACACACACACACACACACACACACACACACACACACACACACACACACA
>CAIGQV010016547.1:386372-402434 GCA_903798115.1 Danio jaintianensis
TTTGTGTTCAGCAGAAGAAAGAATCTCAGACAGGTTTGTGACAAGTGAAGGGTGAGTAAATGATGACAGAATTTTCCGTTTTGGGTGAACTATCCCTTTAAGAACTTACCCAAGCTCCAAAGAACCATCTATTTATATTAAGAATTGTGTTCATAATGACATTTATAGAGAAAAAACAGTTTGCAAAGAACACATTTGTAAAATTCAGTGTGTTATTTTTAATTTTTTGCATCTTTTTTAACACACAAATAATTCCATGTAAGGGAACATTTGCACTACCATAATTTACTGAAAATAGGAAAAAACAACTAGAAATGCTATATTCTTCATGCCAAGCCAGTCGTTGGCAATAAAGTGACTCAGTATCTTGATGAGCACAGACACAGTCCTGCAGTCTGCCATTGTTATTTTAACTGTCAGCTTCTCACACAAGTCTATACTTGATGTCAGTGTTTTCATGGCATTCAACAAAACAAGGGAACTTGATCTATATCTACAGATCAGAAGTTAGCCACATTAAAGTGCTTGAAATATGAAGAAATTGTGCCATATATATATTTAAATGTGGTAATTTTCAGTTTTCTGTTCCATGATCAACTAAAGTAGAACTGTATAATAATTTCTAGTTGAACGTTTTTAATTAGTATTATTAAAGCTATATAACAAATAATTATTTAGTTTAATTATTAAAAATGTCAGCATTTTGTGTTATTGCATTATTGTTCTTTACATTTATGTGCTACGTTCACCTTTTCAAATATTTTTACATATGAAAAGGCACTCAAACCATGCAAAACTCAAGTTTAAGTTCGATGTTTAAACCCTTGTTTATTGTTCAGATTGTCTACCCTTTCGTTATGTTGGTGGCTGTTTTTGCCCCATTGACTTCTGTTATAACAACATTTTTTGATTGCAAACTCATGGCACCGAATAATCATGCATTCTTGATTGTTAGTGTTTTTCCTTATTGGGAAGAGGTAAAACCTTTAATTTTTCCTGTTGATCATCAGTTGGCAGCATTAACCCTTTAGATACGCCTGTGCAAAAAACGACTTTTATATGGAGTTCTATGGAGTAAATCAGCAGATTATTGACCTTATTCTTCATGTATGAGCGAGCGCAGCCATTTGAAACTTTTTGGCTCAAGACTTCCGGTCTCATTCACTTCCATTCATTTTTAGACGTTAAAAACAGCTCGTTCTGCTGCTTGATGTTGCAAACTGATATTTTCTTATGATATTATTCTACTTTTTATGTATAGTCATGCACACAGTTGTTTGTAGAGCAAGTAGTTTGACCATTTTCTGCCGTTTATTATTCCTAGTCATTTCTCCCATAGGCGACTGAATTGAAAGTTCTAAAACAATCGCAAAAACGAGCACACTTCTGCATTGCAGAATAAGGTCAATAGTGTGCGTGCATAAACACACTTACTATGTTTACTGTGTTCTGAGAGCTGAGCTGCCTGTTTTTTATTTTCTCAAACATATCGAGTGAGCAAAGGTCTCTCTCACCCACGCTCACACGCACACACATATTCCATGTAATTTTAAGCCAGAAACTATGCTTTTTTTTTTGCACTGCAACTGATGATCAACAGTAAAAATTACAAATTTTACCTCTTCCCAAAAGGGAAAACCAGCAACAATAAAGAATGCATGATTATATGCTGTCATGGCTTTGCAATCAAAAACTGTCATTACAATGGAAGTCAATGGGGCAAAAACAGCCACAAACATAATGAAAGGATAGTAAATTTGCCCAGAGTGTATTGAGCTTTTGAACATTTTCAAAGCATTTTCCCAAAATGTATGTCAAAATAAGATTTGTCAAAAAAATTATTCCATTTTCTGAAACACAGTCAGACAAATTAAGACTCAAAATCACCCCAGAGTGGATGAAAACATCCCCAACAGCACACAAGGGTTAAAGAAGCTTCTCCTTTTCACTTTACTGGTCACATCTTGTGTTTTAAACACAACACAATCTTTGTGAATGGCCCATGAAAATAATTGAAGAAACACCAAGAACTGTTGTTAGGGTTAATTATCTGAAATAATTTAATTTCTTAAATCATGTGAAAGTCACGGTCATGGTTCAATCATGGTGAAACAACTTATTTTCAAGGGCAGAAGATTGTGTCGGTCAGCTTTTTTGACCTACAGTAGCAACCACACATAACACCCTAGTAACCGATTATTGAATTAAAATGCTAGTTGTTTTAATGCTGGGACTGATATTATGCATACACCACATAGACTCGCTTCATCTTTCTCCAATCCGTCAGCGATCTCTTTCTCTCTTCACGTTAGCACATCCCTGTCATCTGTTCAAATAATCCTGCTCCCTCGTCCCAGTCCAACTTTCCTCTCTTTTCCCTTCTCGTCTCATCTCATCTCTCTTCTTCATCCATCCAAGCGTTTGTCAATCCCTGGCTACAGATGTCCACACCTCTTCCTCTCGCCCGCTCCATATCTCTGTCTCTCTGTGCACAGATGCCCGCTTTGGCCTGCAACAGCTGTCCCGCCATGTGCTGCTACCAAGTGTTGATGCGCTGTTAGGAAAGGGGAGGGGAGGGGGGAGGCTCATGAATATTCATATTAATTTGGACCCATTCTACCAAACAGAGCCTGGCACTGCCAAGGAAGCCCCTCCCTTGATGAGATGGTGGCAGAGAGGAACCATGAGACTAGGCCAGACTCTGTGGCCTGATTCCACGAAATAAGACTCGATGCTAAGAGCTGCGAAAGACAGCTGACTGAAAAGCCAGAGAAACGGGAAGATGATCCCACAGAACCGTCCCAGAAAGTACCACCATTAGCGCACTGAAATATATGGAGATATATTGCAAAAAAATCTGATTTCATTCACAAAGATTTGCATGAATGTAGCCAATCATTTAGAGTACATATTTACAAATGAGATTTGACAAAAACTGGTCTATCATTTGGATGTTCTGAAGATTCACATTCATACACATTCAAGTGTGCTAGCAAAAGGAACCAATAATGCATTTTGATGTCTACTTTTGACACCAATTTCGCTTTTTAAGCTATTTAAGGTATAGGACTTGGTATTTTGGAGAAATATTTTATAATTATGTATTTATAGGTTCATATTGATCTTTTGGTTTAAAATAAAATTATAACTGTGAACTGTGACTATAGAAATGGCCCATCATTTGGTCGTTTTAGACCAAATGGGACCAATAATAGGTTGGAAGCACATTGGAACTATTTGATACTTATTTGAAGATTAATGCCTTTTTTTGCACACAGAAAATAAAATCCTACATGGGATTTGACAAAAATTGGCCAATCAATAGCATCCACACATGCACACAAACAAAATTGGTTCATCAGTGGTGATTGATGTGCTATCTTGTACCGCTAAGTGGTTCTTTGGCTCGTAATAATAAGGGAAACAATGTAAGTCCTATATAGCACCAATAACGGTTCTTTAGTTGTTCTTTAGTGTAGTTAAGGTGCTACATAGCACATCTTTAAAGATATACTGTAGATGCTATGTGGCACTTAAAGTGTTTCCCCTGTGATTATGAGCCAGAAAACAAAAACAAAGCTCTTTTAGCATTTTTTAGCGCAGGCAAGCAAATTAAATGAACCAATAAAAGTAGTTCTTTGTAAATTATGTTTTGATGGGGCATTTATAAGTTCTTCATATTGTTTTATTGCTTTTTACTCAGAGAAAATAAAATACCTCATGAGATCTGACCAAACCTGGTCAACCATTTGGAAATTGGTTCACAAGTGCTCTCTAAAAATGGTGCTACTGTAGATAATAGTAAAGTGGCTATTTGGCTTATGATCATAGAGGAACCACTTTAAGTGCTACATAGCACACATTTGCTGTATAGCACATTAACCACCCCAAAGAACCACTAAGGAACCATTACTGGTGCTATATAGCACTTAAATTGGTTCCCCTATGATTATGAGCCCTCACCCACCACAAAGAACTGCTGAAGAACCATTATTTGTGTTTTTTAACCAAACGTTTTAATAATTCTTTGGCGTTTTTTTTTAAGGATTTTCATATTGACAAAGTGGTTTCTACCAAATGAATCACTAGTAAGATTTCTTTAATGTTTTTGATGGCTTCTCTAAAACATAGATGAGAATGAGTGAAGCATGAGAAAAAGACATTAATTCCATGAGAAAATCTCAATAATGTCTCAGTCTTTCTCAATATGAGCATAAGACCTTTTATAGGTTTCTTCTCATACTCTGTGTTGAATTGTTAATTCTCTTGTCTCTGTATTTTTAAGAAAAGCATCTGAGGCCATAGTGCATAAGTCTGATCTTGGACGAAATGTAACTGAACACTCAAATAAATAAGCCCAACCTGAGAGTGATTGAATGGGTTATTGAAAGCATCAGTACCTACCGCATTGTACATCTGTAAAAAGTGTAGCCACCAAAGCAAAGTCTTGCAGGATGGAGACAGAAAGATTAAAAAGGCTGGAGCGGGTTTTAGCAGCAGAGAGCTAAGCCGGGCAGGGAAGACAGATGAGGATTGAGGAAGAATGGAGGGAAGGAGCAGAACGGTAGATGGGGCAGGAGAGGTGTATGGTGATAACAGATGAGAAAGGCTAGAGCTGGAGGAGGGGGTCAGTCTCTGGTGTGCGTGTCCTCTGCTCTCTTTCATGAAGAGCCAGGGAAGCAGATTATAGCAGGCCTCCTCTTTCAGTCTCTCCAGGGGAGGACAACCCCTCTCCCCCAGCATCCACTGGCTTTAATGCTCTGCATCCCCCTGGACCAGCCTGGATCCAGACCAGATGCAGCACTTCCACACACACACTCGCACACACACGTACACGAACTGGACATCCCAGCCAACCCATCTGATGGATTTGATCTTGACTTTTCTTTGACCCTGCTGAACTAATATGCATATTCAGGCCAATGAATTGCGTTTCTTCATAGTTTTTTGATTAGTTCTGTTAGTTTATCTCACTCCTCGTGTATGCTCAGATGTATACCGTAAGAACTCAGATATACAAACTTTGTGGATTTTTGATTATTATTGATTTTTTTTTACGTTTTGAAACCCTGGCGGATGATGAAGCACATGAAAACATGATGAATCACAAAACCAAATTATCAATAACACAAGAAGTGCGTTTTTTTTTTTTTTACTTGAGCCAGTTAGCAACCATTCAGAGCACCCTAGCAACGCCCTAGCAAAAAAATAGGGAACTTTGCATGATCATGGTTTCTCCCAAAAAAAACTTCATTATTATTATTATTATTATTATTATTATTATAATTTTCATATTTGAATACAGTAACCATTTGGGGTTGGTAAGATTTTTGCAACACAGGCTCATTGGAAATAAATGCTTCAGCCTACATGTTGTTTCAACTCATTTTAAATAAGTAGTTTGAACAAGCAGCAAGTTATTTTTGAGTGAACCTTTAACTGAAATGGATAACAAAACATACCCTAAGTAATTAGTTTCAGGTTCAGCAAACTATAGAGAGCGCCCTCTAGTGGAAATGTCATCTGAAACGTGCATCAGAATGTACCCGGAGCAATGTATTTTACATTTCGAAAAAAATGTAGGCTGAGGCACGTATTTCCAATAAGCCTTAGATGTACACTCAAAAATTTATTTTGCTGCTTGTTCAAACTACTTGCGGAAACAACAAAATTCTTGAGTTTTTGAGGGACAACTTAATTGTTTTTGTTCAACCCACTTAAATTTGTAAAAACAATTAAGTTAACTTAATTTGTGTTGGAACCACATGAAGGAATTATGTGGAACCCAGATTTGTTGCAGTGTATTTACTTTTGTTTTTTGATGTAAAGCTGAATTTTCTTCCGCCATCCTGTTTTCGCTGTGACATGATCCTTCGCAAATCATTCCAATATGCTGATTTAAAAACATTTCTTATTATTATCATCACTGTTGAATCTTTAATGACCAGAAAGTTTAAGAGAACAACATTTATTTAATATAAAGTTTATTGAATAAAAATATACATTTCTTTAAAAAAAATTGGAACATTGTTGGAAATATTTAAACTGAAACAAAATTATTAGCTATGTATACAATCTCAAAAGTGTGCTTTTTGAGTTAAAATCTACAGCATTTTTGGACATACATTTATTTAGTCCCTCTAAAATGCACTCATTGTCCTGAAGGGTCCACATGTTGGTCTCTCTTCACGCTGTAAATCAGAGGCAGAAAGCCCTCTTGCTGGTGTAAGATAAGCGCTGTGCTCGCAGGCCTTTCCTCCAGAGACTCGCTCTCCCGCAGCAATGCTGTGCTCCAACCTGATAAGGTGTGAGAGCTGCGTTCTGCTCCAATCCCGATGAAGCCTCACCACAGATGACCAATCACAGCACATGCTTTACGTTGTTTATCTCATCACTGAGTAATCCTGATCTACCTAACATGGTCGGGTCAAGCTGAGGGGCTTAAATGCTTTTTACAGCATATTCCTCTTCTGATGTTTTACATTGTGCTAGTAGATCATATAGCATTACCAACCAGTGAAAAAAAAGCTACGTCCAGAACATTGTAAAGCTTTTTCTGCAATAGTTTGATCTTAACACATCTTATCAGTTTTCTGCTTCGTTCCACTTTTCAAAAACGCTTTCAAAGCCTTCCCAAGCCTTTGGCAGATTAAGCGCATACTCTTCAGGGGACAGAAACATACACCTTTAAGATGAGAGGCGCTTTGTACATGTAAATTAGGTATACTTCCTAGGGAATTGTTTTAAAGGTTAACACACTTTGCTTTGAAGGTAAAAAAAAAAAAAACACCTCTGACATTTTGCTCTACTGCACTCAGTCTGTGAACTGTAGCCATTAGTCCTATATTCTCATGAGCCATCCATCACTATTAACATAAGAAATATATGACTTTTATTTTTCTTATTATTACTTAATATGAACATTTACCACTATATTTTGTATTTTGATTTAAATTGAATTACAGAAAACTGGTTAATTCTGCTGTTTGACATCCTTTTTCTCTCTTCTAATCAGCATATCTTTCTTTTCTTTTGAGATTTATGTTTAATAGCACTTTAGTTTAAGTAACAATTCTCACTATTACTTATAATGGATTATTGCCTGTCTATTATTAAGATATTGTCTGTTTATTATTAATCATAAAGCACACACATTGCACATCCCTAATCCTAGGGAGTTTATTGAGGCACAATAATGTTTTATTATTAGCAAGAAAGTGACCATATATATATTTTTTTATTCATGATTTACTGCCATTCCAGTAGCAATGCTTATGTGTGTATATATATATATATATATAGATAGATAGATAGATAGATAGATAGATAGATAGATAGATAGATAGATAGATAGATAGATAGATAGATAGATAGATAGATAGATAGATAGATCATAACAAAACAGTTTGACCAATTGTTTTTCTTCATTCATCTGATTTTCTTTCATTCTTCATTCTTCTTTCTTTAATGTTCACATTTATCTTACAATGTATAAGTATGAATCATCACTATAATGACAGATCTTAATTGTTACAAATAATTTACTACCTGTAGGTGGTTGCTAGGATTTTATAAGGGGTTGTTAGGGTGCTCTTTTTTATCAAAGTGAAAAATAAGATGCTTTCTGTATTAAGCATTTTTTTTTTTTACCTCTTTTAATAAGTAATTTGGTTCGTGTTCTAAGCTATTTTTCTGTTTTCTTAGTAAACACCTTTTCTTCTTCATTTTATTGTACACAATGTTCATATTTATCTTGCGATGTCCATTTTAAATGCATAATATGAATCATCACTTAATCTAATGAAATTCGAGTGCCATTTGTGTACAAAACACACCTGTAGGTGGTTGCTAGGATTGTCTAAGTGGTCGCTAGGGTGTTTCTAATGCTCTCTAAAAGTCTTTTTCATCATAAAGTGAAAATTATAATAGCACACAGTGTTGATAATGCAGGGCAGTGTAATGTAAAAGCATCTACAGTAGACTTTTTGGCTGTGCACAGTAACAAGAGAGGGAGGTGTAATGGTTAATCCAGGCTCAAATGCTTCTTTTGCTTTAGGTTCAGGGAACTTTGCCTACAGATCTGTGATTATACTGTGCACTACCTCAGCGTTTGGCCCGGTTCACTCGCCAAGGTCAGCATTCCTGGCCCCGGCCGTTGCTTAGCTGAGTCTGAGCTTCAGCGCTGTGTCTATTCAGCTCCGAGTGGCCCTGCTAAATTAAAGACAGGCAGTCAGAAATTAAAGCCAAGCACAGGAACAGACAGCAGAGACTAAATTCAATCTGGGCTGAACAGAATGAATAACTCCTCCTGTCTGAAGAGTCTATTTCACAAACTTTACTTTGTAGGTTACATTTTTAAAGTATACATGTGCATCACTTTAAAAAAATTACATTTGCTGTTTGCTCATATACTTATTTAAATTGAGCTGAAGCTACACAATTCTTGAGTTTTTTGGGGGGACAACTTAATTGTTTTATGTTCAATCCACTTAAATTAGTTAAAACTAATAAGTTAACTCAATTGCTTCGTTGTCCCTGCACAAATTGATTGTGTGGAACCCAGCATTTCTTTAGAGTGATCTACTAATTTGCTGTTTAGTAAAGATTTATTATTATTATTATTATTATTATTATTATTATTATTATGGAGGATTAATGCGTTTATAGAAATTAGGAGGGATGGCAAATCTTTTCTGGTTTTTTTTGGGATGCATGGAGATTAAATATCATGGTTTTATTCAATTCAGCTGCAGTAATCTGAATAAATCCTGGATGTTTAATTCTCTTCAAATAGAAAAGTATATCAATCTTTTTAAAAATCTTCAAAATGTGTATATATATATATATATATTTGAAATTATATTGTATATTATTGTAATATATTTTGTGTAAGCAATTACTCAGATTATCAAAATGTATGAGAAAAAATATTGAGAATTGTAATTTTTAGGTAAACGTGGAATATATATATATATATTGTTTTTTCATTTAGATGTTTTTTATGTATTTACTTCAGTTATTCATATTTTCTTTCTCTCTTTTTTCCGTCTTTCTCTCTTTTTCCGTCTTTTCTTTCCTCTCTTTTTTCTTTGTTTGAGCGATTGTCGTTGTAAAAATAAGTTATACTGTATTTAGTTTATCGGTTATACAAATGTAAGCGAGTATGATTTATAATAGCAGTATATATATATATATTATTTGTAAGTCGTGTTTAACTGAAGTGCGCCAGAAATGCACCTGCGCTTCTCATCCTCGAGTTCCTCCATCCGTTCAGCATTTACTTCTGATCTTTCCGTTCAAATATATCAGAACATTAACAGTGAATCTTTATGTTTCCTGTCTTTTTTCTCTTGTATCTTTTAGCATTTCTTCTTCTTCTTCTTTTTTGTAATCCCGTGCATTTTAGTCTTTAGTCGGAGATTTATTTTAAGAGACGAATTCAAATCATATTCTGTTTGTCGCGGACATTCTCAAATAGAATTATGTTCGTATTCTAATAATGACGCAATTTAATAGTGCATTTTAAGATTTAGTCTGTTATTGGCCAAATATTATATTTAAATTTTAAACAATCCCATATTTGTTTCTTCAGTAAGCTAGATGATGGCACACGGAACACACTCTCTTCGATAAATTAATAATGAAACACATACATTGTTTTATTTAATTTCGTTTACATTGAATTGGTTGTTGTTTTTTTTATTCTTTTGCTGAAGACTGTGATTGTGTACAGTTAGACTATATTAACCACAAAGCTGATGACTGTACTTACAAACATTTTGGCATCGAAAAGCAATAGCCAATATTTCATAAACGAAATATTCATTTATTAATGTTCTTATAAAAATATGAAACATAATAACTATAATTGATCATAACATACGGGATTCCAACTTTAATAAAATATAGCATACTGATTAAAACTAATTTAAACTAGTTAATATATGAACAAAGCTTGTATTGAACAATTATGATATTCATATACGATTTTTAAACGATATTATTGTTTTTTAATTGCTATTAATTAGTAACTGTGTTTTAGATTTGTAAAATATAAATATTGTGAAGTTTCAACATTTTATTTGAAGTAATGTTTTAAAGCTAACATTTCAAAAGCTTTGACGCTCATTTGTTTTTCATTTGTAATTTTTATGCCCCAACGAATATTAATCATACACACGCACACACACACACACACACACACACACACACACGCACGCACGCACGCACGCACGCACGCACGCACGCACGCACGCACGCACACACACACACACACACACACACACACACACACACACACACACACACACACACACACACATATATATATTACATTTCGTCATTTTAAAAACAAATTATGAATCAGTAACGTGTAAAACTCTGTAATACAGCGTAGTGTTCTTCTTTGAAGAAATTATGCTTCAAAGTATTAAGCTTATAGGCTACTTGTTGGTTTCAGACCAAAAATGTAATAAAGAATTCGTTTAATTAATTCCTTTATTTGTTTTTATATATATATATATATTTATATATATTTTTATCAGACTTGTTTCATTGTTTTTTATTCCATCACATTCTTAGACTGCAGACCTTGAGACACAGACAAATAACTCACTCAACGACAAATTAAAGGCGTTTTTATAAAATAGAGAAAGTTATATTAAATATATTAATATTTAATTCCCTCCCCAAAACGAAAAATGATAAATGTTGAACGATAATTTCAACATCTAAAAATAAAATTAGCCAAGAAGCCTCATCCTCCTCGTGTTATTTTATTTATTTGAATTGTTCTTATTTTTTATTTATTTTTCTCTTTGCATATATTATTTTGTCAAAAGAAAAAGTGATTTCCTTGATAATGTAGTTGGCAGGTGCATCAGAGCGCGCTTCACTGAAGGTCAGCGCGCGCCTCTTTCAGCTCTTTCTTCTGTTTTAAAGCCCAGGTATGTTGAATTAATTAAAACAGCCGTAATTAACGCAGATTCTTCTTACATAAGAAGATCTTTACGAGTTCACCTTCACACAAAAAAACAAAAAACATCTGGCATATGTAGAATTAATCAAGCCAAAACGCCTGGCTATATGAATGTTCAGTGTAATAATTTTTTGGTCTCGTTATTTGATGATCAAATCGTAGAATTACCTTTGTTTAAAAAAATAAATAAATTGTACACCCATTTAATATTTTTAAATCATGTGAAGTCGACAGCAGATCATTTATTTAACTCCACGGTTAATGAACCAGATTTTAAATGAATCATTTAAGACCAAATGAATCGGTGACTGACACACACCTGCTCACTTCTGCTAACTAAACACGTTCGACCAATGCACACGCATTTATTTCATTTTACACTGACTTTAAAACAAGAAAAAACTATTTATGGTTACACACACACTTTAATATCTCTCCATACAACTTAATTCGCAAATT
Organism: Danio jaintianensis; assembly: GCA_903798115.1. NCBI lineage: Eukaryota > Metazoa > Chordata > Actinopteri > Cypriniformes > Danionidae > Danio > Danio jaintianensis. The sequence continues at coordinate 397,810 of CAIGQV010016547.1, forward strand.
GCTAGAACCGTCACCGTTCATCATTGTGTTTGCGATTAATTTATAACCATTTCTTTGTATCTGTCTCTCTCTCTCTCTCTCTCTCTCTCTCTCTCTCTCTCTCTCTCTCTGTCTCCCTCTCACACACACTCTCTCTCTCTCTCTTTCTCTCTCTCTCTCTTTCTCTCTCCGGTGAACGGTATAATCCCCTGCCGTCCCTGCTTCACTCCAAGCCCGTATTTAATTCCCTTAAACCCCCAGCTGCCGTTCTGGTTCCTCTGTGAACACGACAGACTGTGAAGCGCTGCCGGTTATTAATAATTCACCAGCCACTGCACGAATCCATCCACAGATCAAGCCGACCGTTCTGCACGGGCCACGCAGGGCTAGCACGTTTATTCTGGCATCTACTCTTACTTATAGGCTACTTAACATACATGAATTAGTGATTCGAAACGTTACGGCGACGTAAAAAAAGCTCCATATTCCTCTCACGCGCCGCTTAGTCTATGATTCCGCAATATCCCGAAATGACGTCCTCTCCATAATAATTGATCGTGTAATCCATGCACTGAGGAGGAGGAGGAGGTCATGGAGATCACCCTGAGGAGGTCTCCAGTGGGATGGATGGAGATCGAGCATCAGTTCACCCAGAGTCCGTGAGCCGAAACTGCGCAGAAAGTTGCTGTCGGCGCCGCGCGGAACGATCTCGACTCACGCCGGCTGAGAGACTATTAGACCGGGGAGAGATTGGCACCGGAGAGCTTCGCTGAACGGAAGAGCGCTCGTGCTGAACTTGCACGTCATTTTTTGGGTACCTGTTAAAAGGCGCACCGGGTGGTTCCTCCGAAAGTTTTCGTGCGCAAAAGTTGGTCATTTTACGCGATCCTTTCGGGCCCGTCCCGCAACCCGGTTCTTCTGCTTCCGGTATCAACGGAGAAAACCGACTCGTTTGCTGTTCCTCTCCCACCACGCTCCTTTTTTCTTTCGGGGCAAACTTTTCTTTTTTTCTAAAGGAGTAAAATGGGTCTTTGAGACTGTTGGCAATATTCCCTGCTCCACAATGGTACGTGCTGTGTAAATCAACTTTGCTCTTTTTATTTCTGCTCTTAAACTGCTGCTAAACACTGATTAATATGCCAGGCAATCATTGTTCCAGATTGATTTTCGGAGCTCTGAAAACTGTAAAACAGCATGTGCTCTAGTTTTCATTCGGCGCTTTATGCCACTGTGTGTGTGTGTGTGTGTGTGTGTGTGTGTGTGTGTGTGTGTGTGTTTGTACTGTATAAGAGCGCTCTCTGTTATTTCAACTTGAAGTTGTTCATAATGATTGCGAAGTTCGTTTGAAACTTTGCAGACTGTTTTTTTCGCGTGCATGCGGTGCAGCAAATGTTCCACACAATCTGTGCACGATCTATTAATCAAACGTAAACACAGAGCCCTGAATGACACAGAATGCAATATTTAACTGTGTCCCCGCGGCGCTTCAACTTTCATCATCCAACTCTTTTATACCGGTGGACAATCAAGTGTTGCGCAGAACAATAACCCTTCAAGTTTGCATGCTTTTCAGTGTTATTGCGATTACAGGCGACACATGCACATGTAACATGCCATTACTGAAATTGTTTCACTGCGCAAGCTTGTCACAGGACGACTGTCGCCGCCCACATGTCGTCTGTCAAAGAGAACAAAAGCTCTGATGAGGTTTATATATAGAGCAATGGGTGCAACTTATTTCGTGTCCATACCAACTTTTTTTCTGCTTGCACCTGAAATCGTTGAATTGTATTTTGATTGGCACTGCATTAATGCATTGCGTGGTTTGTTATTCTTGCAGTTTATTTACTCTGCATGCACTGTGCTGTCTTCTTTAATTACACGAGAACACACTGATGTTGAAATAAGAATAACTGGGAAAAATGACAATCAGTTATGTATTTCTGTATTGACTTAAAGCTTTTTGTTGACATTTAACTAGACAATATGGTATCAACTTCTTTGGTTATACTTTAAAACGGCATGCCTTATTCAATATGCTATTTGGTGTTTCTTTATAATTGTGAATTATATTGAACATATTTTATTCTTCCAGTGTAGGCTGATAAGTCTGTCAGTATTTGGCTGATATCACTTGTTCACTTTCTTTAACATGCTATAATTAAGTTAAATAGTTTCTGACTTAAAGTTACTTTTATTCAAGCAGCAAGTTATTATATTATTATTATTATTATTACTATTTTGCTCGGAATGACACAGGCTTCTCCCAAAAGATAATACAATGATCTACAAGAGGCATCATTGTGGAAAAAAAGTATTTCTCAGCTTTTATTTGCATTTGAACAAAAACACTTTAAGTCAGAATTTGCCAAAGGTATGTATAATTTTGGGCTTGACTGTACACTGTAAAAAATTATATGATCAATTAGTCCTGACAGCATATGTTTTTAGGTCATTGTAACTTATTAAACTAAGTTAATCATGTTCTAACTTAATTTAACTTAAAGTTACACAAGCTGTTTTAAATCAGTTTATCATAGTATAAGTTCAATGGACTCATACGGTTAATTTGACTGAGCTTAAAAATTTAAGGCAACCAGGATTTTTTTTACAGTGTATAAGTATTTGGATACCTAACAATTGTTGGGCATCTCTTTCTTTCTAAAATAAATCATGGTTTTAGTGGTAAAAAAGGTGCAAAAGTGTAAAAAAGCTATTGTAAAAACCTGAATTTGTAAAAAATAATATGGAACAGAATGTCGTGACCAATGCGTCATAAATGTTTAATAAATCAGCTTGATGTTTTAAGTCAGTTTCGTTTAATTTAAGTTGAATGGCCTGTAAAAATGATTTGATTCAATTTTAAAATGATAAAGGAGCTAATTTTTTTTCCTTTTCATTTTTTAGAAGGTGTATAACGACACCACCTTCTATACTTTACTATTTATTTACCACTTGTGTTGAGCTTTTATTCCTCAAGTGACTTTCTCATCACCACCTGTTTTTGGGAATCTATTATAAAGGTGTAAAAGAGATATTAGTATTTCAGTATGTATATTAACATTAAACCATGTTACTTAATTTGAATGTAAAAAGCTTGCTACCATGATAAAAAGCTTAATTCTACATTTCACAGATGTTTTAAGAAGGGGCCCATATATGAAATACACATGCCGCCATTTCTTTGAGTTTTTAGCAGTTTATTTGTAGAGATTGCAAATTTGCCAGTCTGGTTCTGCAGCTTTATATTTCAATAGCATGCAAACTAAAATGCAAGGACGATGCGTTTAAAATGTCTTATCGGTCGGTTTTAGGATCTTCAGGAAGGAACATCTGTTCAGTGTTAGCTCTGCTCTAACCTTAGCGAGCTGCATTTTTACTTCTCACCAGTCAGGCCACAATAAGCCGATCTGAGGAAACATCAAGCTATTGGCAATCAACTAAAGCACTTTACCCAGGTGTCCTCATTTCAGAGTCTACATGTTCAGCTAATTTATGCATCGGCCTTCTTTATTTTCAACTCGCAGCACACACAGTTTTCACTTCTTCTTCTTCTCCTCCACTTCCACTGGCTCCGCAATCCAGCTCATATTCAACTGCATGACTGACGCAATATATAGACTTGTACTTGTTGATGATTTCCAGATGGGCCTGAATATCAGCACATTAATGTGGATAATTATTTGTTTACTCGCTCTCTTAAATGGCACCAACCCAATTAGGCCACTGCAGAAAGAAACGAGGGAATCTATTCAAAGCTGACTCCACATGGGATTAATGTCTTCTCTTAAAAAAAAAAAAAAAAGCCAATTTAATTAAGCTTCCAAACAACAATCAAAGATATGAAGCGAGATTAGTTCTTTAAAAAAAAAAGAGTTGACAGCTAGTTGCATTGCAGCTACATCAGCCCTCCGTCAAACAACTAAATGCATCTGGGAGACACTTTGATGACAGTTGAATTGAGGAGAAAAGTACGATAACAAACAATGGATCCTATAGTTTGTTTACTAAAATGATTTTTCTTTATGTCGACTGCAAACTTGGCCACGAAAGCAGAATACGTCTTTGATTTGAAAATCCTTTATTTTGCTGTCAGTGTTTGATTTGTTTGACTGAAAGGGTTAGGCATTTATGTTATTGCAATTAATATATGCTCATTTGACATTTGAGATGTTTCGGAAGTAAAGAGATTTCCTTCTGAGAGGTTTCTGGTGGAGTTGTGTTAGTTTGCCTGTCAACCGGACTTGATCTTATGACCGATCAACATTATGAGCACGTCATTTGACACCGATGTCCTTGAATAATGGGTTGATGATGGTTTTACCTTTTCTCCTTTTTCAAGCCAGTGATGTGATGTTAATAACTCTGGCGATCTGTATGTTGTCATGTAAATCAGTTCATTTTCATAACTGCTTATAATAATTAGTAGCCTGTGTGCTGCTATAGTCCTGCATTGGCGTGGCATAAAGTAGTGTTTAAGTAAAAAATGATTCTATCTATCTATCTATCTATCTATCTATCTATCTATCTATCTATCTATCTATCTATCTATCTATCTATCTATCTATCTATCTATCTGTCTGTCTGTCTGTCTGTCTGTCTGTCTGTCTGTCTGTCTGTCTGTCTGTCTGTCTGTCTGTCTGTCT
>CAIGQV010016547.1:407316-422854 GCA_903798115.1 Danio jaintianensis
TCATTTCTTCGGGAATCAGACTTTGTTGCATTTCATGTTTTTCATTCGTAAAAAAAAAAGAACTGGCTCATAAGAGTCATTTTGTTCAAGAATCAGACTATAATGGCTGTATATAATCGGCATCAAGGTTTTATGAGCAGGCAAAAAAAAACTCTCTCACTATAGATTTTCCAGTAGCGCTAACAAGCCATTTAATTAAAAAACCTTGAAAATATCAGACTATATTTTGTATTTAAAGCGGTGAAATAATGATTCATCCTGTATAATAGCCCGTAATCAGACACAACTCTGGCTTGCAGTTCCTGTGCTGACAGAATCAATGTTTAGTGCCCAAACAGCTCTGAAAACAAACAATAAGCAATCTGACAGCCCACCCTCCTCCTCGGCTTCATTATTACTCCTGTTCTGCGCTCATTTCGCTCTCTCCGGCTCCTCTAGAGATGGAGGTATGAAATATCACATTTTTCCAGCATTTCTCCCTGAAGTGGCCCTGGCAAGCGTTCACACGGCATACATTTCTGCTTTCATATATTTTCCCCCTCTCACCGCTTTTAAAAAACAAATCCCCCTCCCTCCCTCGCCGGGCTTTGATGTGTCTGCTGTGTTACCTGGGTTTGTAGAGCGTTAACGCTTATGTCGAAGTTCTGTCGACTGTCACTTTCTCTTATCTGCGAACACATGAACTGGGATGTCAAGGGGGATGGAGGGAAAATAGTTTGCATTTCGGGTGAACTGCACTAAAAAGTAAGGACTGCATCTTTTTATTTGAGCACCGTCAAATATGATGTGATCAAAAATCAAGACAGAAACATGTTTTTTTATGTTACTTTTGCATTTTTTATTAGGTTATCAGAGTTCAACTTGATTTTAAGTTATGCAAATTTTAACTTGATGTTTTAAGTCTGTTTAATTAATTAAAATTAAAATTGAAAGAGATAGTTCACCCATGAAATTTTATACACTATTTACTCACTCACCTACGTGTCTTTCTTCTGTTGAAGACAAAAGAAGATATTTTGAAGAATGTTGGAAATCTGTAACCATTGACAAACATAGAATTAACAAGTACAATTGAGTTTCCAGCTTTCTCCAAAATATCTTTTGTGTTCAACAAAAGAAAGGAACTAATAAAGGGTTGAAAGAAGCAAAGGGTGAGTAAATGATGGCAGAATGATCATTTTTGTCCCATTAAGGCAGATATATATTTTTACAGTGATTTTTTTTTTTTTTTAAATGTAGGACATTCTTAAAATGTAATGTAAAAAGTAAAACTTTATTCATACACTCACCGGGCACTTTATTAGGTACACCTTACTAGTACCGGGTTGGACCCCCTTTTGCCTTCAGAACTGCTTTAATCCTTCGTGGCATAGATTCAACAAGGTACTGGAAATATTCCTGAGAGATTTTGATCCATATTGACATGATAGCATCACACAGTTGCTGCAGATTTGTCGGCTGCACATCCATGATGCGAATCTCCCGTTCCACCACATCCCAAAGGTGTTCTATTGGATTGAGATCTGGTGACTGTGGAGGCCATTTGAGTACAGTGAACTCATTGTCATGTTCAAGAAACCAGTCTGAGATGATTCGCACTTTATGATATAGGACGTAATTCTGCTGGAAGTAGCCATCAGAAGATGGGTACACTGTGGTCATAAAGGGATGGACATGGTCAGCAACAATACTCAGGTAGGCTGTGGCGTTGACACGATGCTCAATTGGTACTAATGGGCTCAAAGTGTGCCAAGAAAATATACCCCCACACCATTACACCACCACCACCAACCTGAACCGTTGATACAAGGCAGGATGGATCCATGCTTTCATGTTGTTGATGCCAAATTTTGACTCTACCATCCGAATGTCGCAGCAGAAATCAAGACTCATCAGACCAGGCAACGTTTTTCCAATCTTCTATTGTCCAATTTTGGTGAGCCTGTGCGAATTGTAGCCTCAGTTTCCTGTTCTTAGCTGACAGGAGTGGCACCCGGTGTGGTCTTCTGCTGCAGTAGCCCATCTGCCTCAAGGTTGGACGTGTTGTGCGTTCAGAGATGCTCTTCTGCATACCTCGGCTGTAACGAGTGGTTATTTGAGTTACTGTTGCCTTTTTATCAGCTCAAACCAGTCTGGCCATTCTCCTCTGACCTCTGGCATCAACAAGGCATTTGTGCCCACAGAACTGCCGTTTACTGAATATTTTCTCTTTTTCGGACCATTCTCTGTAAACCCTAGAGATGGTTGTGTGTGAAAATCCCAGTAGATCAGCAGTTTCTGAAATACTCTGACCAGCCCATCTGGCACCAACAACCATGCCATGTTAGTCACTTAAATCACCTTTCTTTCCCATTCTGATGCTCGGTTTGAACTGCAGCAGATCGTCTTGACCATGTCTACATTCCTAAATGCATTGAGTTGCTGCCATGTGATTGGCTGATTAAAAATTTGTGTTAACGAGCAGTTGGACAGGTGTACCTAGTAAAGTGGCTGGTGAGTGTATGCTGCACATCTCTCTGAATAACAAAATAAAAAACAAGATTTAAAAAGGATTCTTGATTGTGTAAGTATTAGCCCCTTAAGCTTAATTTTTCACCAAAAAGTTTAAGGCACTTATCATTTGACTTGCCTCCAAAAGATTTATTTGATGATAAATTCTGACCTGTAAATCTGAGCACAGTTTAAAAAGATATATTGAAATATTTTGTAGTAATCCAGTCTTGGAACCATTGATCTCTTATGATAGTTGTGTTTACTTGAGCCTTTATATTGAGAAACACAGTCTATTGGAAAACACACTGTCCATCCAGCCATTTTCTGCATCTATACATTCTGATTATAGTAACCCCATTCACTCAAAGTGATATCTGAGCTGTGATCATTATTTGCACAAAGCCTTTCTTTCCTATCATTATTTTCAATCAGACTCGTCTCACGTCGCTCACATTCATGATTGCTGGACTCACATTTCATGTTATGTGTTACTCTAATCGCCACAGCAGGACTGTTTTGAGCTCCCCTGCGTGAAGGCATGAAATGTAACAGGCCCATCATTTCCCATCAGCAGACATTTTGAATATGGCCATTCGTCGTTCAGCTCCGAGTATGTTTGTGTTGATACTCAAGAGTTAATTATGAAGGGCCTGGGGAGCGCTTTCGCTCAGGGCTGGCCATATGGATCGGGCATATGCCGCTTATATATAGAAAAGGGTGGCATGTTTAATTGATACAGTACCACGCTCCATAAACATCCACAGCGAGGGAGAAGGGGGACAGATCTACGGGGAACTACATCAAACAATCAGCCCAGGCTCAAACCAACCTTCTTACTTTAAAGTGTGAAGGCAAACCAAGTGGAAAGAGGGACTCATCTGCTTCTTTGTCTGCCCCTGATTCTCTGTCCAGTAATTTTTTTTTTGTTTGTTTGACGATAATATTTTCATATGTTGTGATATTAATAATTACGAATAAATGAAAATAACTCTTGAGGTCAGAGATTTGACGAAGCCAAAAATATCCAGAAAATGTAAATCTAGTTATTCTTTAGATATTAAACCAGGGGTGCCTAAACTTTTTCGTATGAAGGGCCAAAAACCGAATATCATTGAGAGCCGTGGTCCGAAGGTAAATATACCAAACTATATTACATTAAAGTTACCATGGGTAATTTCCTAATTCATTTAATAATATTTCTAAATAAACCGAAAACATTAATTTAAATCTTATTAACTAATGCAGTATAACTTTTTAAATGATAACTTATTACAATAAAAACATAAACGATCACATTTATAACACAGTGGAATAGGCTAGTCAAGTAGAATCTGCCTTTGTCTCTGCATTGCTTGGTGACAGTATGTACATTTAAACAAAATCTGATTCTTTTACGCCATTTAATTGAAACATTAAAATTTCAGTTAGCTTTTAACAATAAAACAAAACAAAGGGTTACATTAAATTTGAATTGATGATCTTGAAACCATCCCTATCATTCTCCCTCTTTTCTCAGATGGGATAGCGGGCCAAAGGTTACCATGGGCCAACATGGTCCATGGGCTCTAGTTTGGGCATCACTGTACTAAACTTAGGAGTAGGGCTAAGCGATTAATCAAAGACAATTTTCATGCTCGTTTTGTCAGAAAAGCTGGTTTTAGTAAACCTCCAGCATGCGCTTTCAGATGGAGCAGCACTTACTACACAATTCAATGAAAAGCAAATGCAAAATTGCATTCAAATTCAAAATTCTATTTAATTGGATAATAATGACATTGAGATAATCATTCTGTGATGATGATGCCCACCCTCCGAGACTAATACACTTCATTGAACATGTATTAAACACATAGACATCACCATTTTAGAAGGGCACTACAGTATATACTGTATAACTCCAGGTTAACTGTTTATATACTGTCCAACCTATACACAACTCATTATCTTTTTTTAATTTGTACTGCAATGTAGTAATAATGCATAACTTTTGTAAAGCTGCTTCTGAAACCATAATTATTGGGAACAGCGATGTACAAAAAACTTGAATTGAATTCAAACTATGGCTCTGTGTGGTAAATACTGCACCTGAAAATACCACATATAACATGTCTTACTCCAAACTCACTTTATAACTTCAGTCGAGTGTTTGAAATAAATCCTTCTGTGAGATGTTTCCACCATCATGTGATTATTAGTCACGGTGAATCAATGAAAGCAGTTTAATCTTCTGTTTATAAAGCAACTCTATGGGGATTTCTTCTTTGTGGGTGTTTGTTTCTGCATGAGAGCGCCCTTTGGAATTCAGAGGAGATTTACTACTGATCACACAACCGTGCTTCCCTGACAAGATGCGCATGCATCGCAGCTTTGCTCAATCGCATTTGCTATTTCATTTCGATTAATCGTCCAGCCCTAATCAAGAGCATATAAAATGGATGTGGAAAGCTGTTCAAAAGATTTGACCTCCAAATAGTTTGTTGTGATATATTAGAGTCCATATTGACTTTTCTAATGGTAGGGTTTGCTTTTCTGAGCACATTTTGAGACCATGTTGAGACGTCTTCTGAAACTCTACACTCACATCGTGGCAAAATATCGTTGTCATTAATATTTGAGTCATTATTACGCCCCAAGGGACACTCAAGAAAGCCAAAATGTTGAACAGAACAGAATTTATTAAAGAAACAATCTAAACAAATTTAAGAAAAATATGTAAATGTAGCAGTCAGGAATCAGTAGTGTTACCTGGATGTGTGCCGATGTTGGATGCACAAAATGAAACAAACAACACAAAACCAAAAAGAGTAGAGTCAGGCTTCAAAGAGTCAACCAACATGATTTTAAAGGGCCCAAAAAAGTCAACAAGTGTCTCCAACAACAAATAAGTTTGAAGGCGGAGCCAGTGCTCAATCAAGGAAACACCCTGCAAATGTCATAGAATGTCATAATCATTAATATGGATGCGTTCACACATATTTTGGTCATTTTGGGATTCTATAACTGCACTCACACCAGTACATTTTCAACTGCGTTTTCAGGAAAGCCTGAACTATAGTAGGGTTTGTTTCCCTAAAATAATATCTAGCTAATTATTGTTGCAAGTCCCACCATTACATCATAGTTCAGCAGTTCCCTAATCCATATAGTCCCAATGAACATTTATAGACAGCATCTCAAATGTGTTTGGATGGAAGCTGTGATTAATAGCATACACACATAGTTTCTTCTTAATGCCATATTGAAATAGATCATGCTCTTGGCTGAAAAAAGCATGCTATGCTTTACAATTTATATATTAAATTCCTTACAATATAGGCTACAAATTTAGTCAAGTCTAGTTTAGTTTGTTAGGAGAAAAAGTTATATCCTCCATAAGAGAACCTACATTAATAAATCTAAATAACGGAGATGTAATAAAAATAGCATTCCTCAGATGCCAATTACAGCAATAACTTGACATTAATTTTGCTCGTGCATGTTTTAATTAACAGCAGTTATCACTCCACCACCTGCGTGCCATCACTAACTATACAGTAGTTCTAATAGACATGCTTCAGACTAATTATGTGTGATTACATTTATTCTCACACGTTTTTTTTTGACAAATCTTCTGTACTATGGAATGTTTTTTTTTGGGGTGGGAAACATAACTCTGGACAACTAGATATCTGTGATGTGAGAGCCAGATGTGACTTCAGACCCTGTTTTCAGCTGGTCTTGAGCTTTCATGAATCCACAAGGCCTGGTCAAGATGCGTTTTTGCCGATCTGAGCACAAGTGCAATGCTAAAATCAAATGTAAATGAGGTCTGAAATCAGTTTGATGGTTGTTTTTGTAGAATAGATACTTACATGGTCAAATGTGTTTAAAATGGCACAAACTATTCTTGTTACCTACTGACCACATTCTTTAAAAAAAACATTCTTAGAGTTACAAAAATACAACAACAACAAAAAGAAAAGAAACAAAAGGTGCTGCATTCTGTATAATTACCTGTTTCCACCTTTCATGTTTATATGCAAATTGCACAATAGCGTTTCACAATGTTAGACTAAGTTAAATAAAGGCCATGCACACACTGGATGAAAACATTTTGAAATAAAAAGTGTGTAAAAGAGTGTAAGGAATGTATCTTACTTTTTCCTGAACTTTATTACCATTTTCAGGTGCTATTAACATGCATTCATGATCAAAGAAATATAATCAAATGTGTTTTTAATGATAGATCATTTCACACTGAGTGCATTTTCTCTGCGATTCCTAGCCCCAAACTTTATTCGTTGAAAAATAAAAAGTCTGAACTACCTGAACACTTTTTGTTGACTTCTGTATAACTGCAGCATCTCATAATCTACAGCTCAAATGGTTAGTCCTTTTCACTTTGTCATTTAGCAATATATTCATACTTTTTAATCATGTTCAGCATGAAAAAGGCTTACATTACCTTTAGAAGTGATTAAATGTGGTAAATATCAAAGCAGATCCTCATTTATACCCATATTTAATGTCATCAATTTGTGATCAGATTAATGAAAATGTATCTTAATTTCTGATATTAACATGGCCTTGATCGCATGTTCACAAAGCCAGCATTGGTGTGAATGGGGCATTTCAAAACTAGTTCAACTCTAGGAAATCTCTTCTGTAATGTTATCTGAGGAGACTTGCAGACACAAGTAAACAAAAAAAGCAATGGGAAATTGTGCATATTTCTGGTCCGAACAAAATGCTAATTTAAAAAAATTAAATCCGTTTGTTCTTTGATGAATAACCTAACCCCCTAACAGTTATTCTTTCTTTTATTCTTTTCTTTTTTCAGTTCTTTTTGCAATCCAGAATGGTTCTTCTATTGCATCACTGTAAAAAACCCCTTTTTTTTTTTGTTCTTTTTTAGAGTGAGCACATTCTGAAAGTGCTGTAACAACCAGTTGAACTGGTTGAATCTCAGTTGTTGCTTTACGGTTTGTTTAGTTTAGTTTGACTTATGGATGTGTTGTGAGAGAGAGAGAGAGAGAGAGAGAGAGAGAGAGAGAGAGAGAGAGAGCGAGAGAGAGCGCGAGAGAGCGAGAGAGAGAGCGTATGCAACCTTTCATTGCTTTGGATATGAATAGCTGGTGTTGCAGCCACATTTTGGTTAGCCAGTGTCTGGGATCTATTATAGTACCATGTGTGTGCGCACACACACACTCACTTCTATGGCTCTGTTATTTTAGTGCTGCATGTATTTTTATAGGAGTGCATTTTAGAGACAGGTTTAATCCAGGGAATGTGTGCAGCACAGTTTGCTGCAATCGCAACTGCGCTGAGATACAGTAGATCTATCTTTTTCTGAGGACAACAGGAATTGTCCTTGTCTGGGATACTGGGGTTTCTTCAGAGGTTGAGGGACGTGTCATTTTTTACTCATCTATTTCTATTCATGTAAATACAGTGTGTTTATCTGATTGAATATTTAAATGAGATATATTATATTTGATTATATTATAGTTTATAACTAGGGCCAGACAGAATCTGCTGCCATTTTTTGCTATTTCTGCTGAGAATTTTGTAAAAAATCAGCAAATTTATGCGGAATGATTTTGGGAGTATCGTAACTAAAAACATGAAGGGCACCTATGATGAAAATTATCTTTTTTAAGCTGTTTGGACAGAACTGTGTGTAGGTATAGTGTGTCCACAGTCATACTGGGGTGATATAAAGAAAAGATCTCTTTTTTTTTTATTTCCTGACATTAAAATAGCATCCAAATCCCTCCCATTTTGAGGCCGACCGCAACTTGACGTAGGAGTGCGGTTTTCCCGCCCACCGAATTGATTGACAGCTGCGCATTAACATGTCTCCGTAGTAACGCGTACAATCATATCAACAAGACACGATGTGCACAAAGCAACCGGGAATAAAATATCTGTTCAGTTCGCTGTGATCATCAATCATCATCAAATGTGATCAAGAGTGAGTTTTACAAGTTTAACGCGTTTTTAAAACAGTGCTCGTTTGTAATGAATTACAGCGATTTACTTCAGCTTTACTTTATCACCACAGCCGCGTGTCAGTACAATTATAAAAGAAGACGCTTCAATCCCGGGTTGCGGACATTAAATCAGGTTTATTTTGTACATTAACACAGCGGATATCCATACAGCAGTGGATATTAAGGTGTATCCTGTCACATTTGCCGTGCAAAAACAGTGCAAAGCTAAACGCGCACGCTGTCTGTGTGTGTGCGTGAACTTTGTAACAACATTGTATGTGACTCATCGTTGCAACTCCACAACAAATACATCAAATAATCATTGGGAAAGTTCTTATTGTAATATTTCTCACAAACGTTAAGTGAGATCTGCTTCCTTCATGTCTGTCTGTTATCTGAGGCAGCCGAGGGCGGAGATTGAGGCACACTGACAGGCACGTGGGAACGGTGGGCGGGGAGGACTAGCATTAAAGGCACAGTCCACCAAACAGCTACAAGATGCTCAGAGCTAAAAATGACAAACTTCTGAAAGGTATAATAAACAATCTGATGGGTGTTTTGAGGTGAAACTTTACAGACACATTTTGGAGACACAAAAGACTTATATTAAATCTGGAAAAAGGGGTAAAATAGGTTCCCTTTAATATATGAAATAAAAAAGAATACCTTATTAGCTTTTATTTAATGTTTACAAAGCAAATCCAATTAAATCCATTTATTTGGTAAACAAAGCAAATCTCTCACATATGGATGCAACGATTAACCGATTTCACTATTAATCATGCTTTAATTCGTCACGGTTAATTAACATAAAGGCTTTTCAACACCGCGTTTCTGTTGGAAGGAACAAAATTGCTGCAACTAAATTTGTCAACTGTGCGCTAGTTTAAAGTTCCGAGCATGTACGTCGAGGCTAATACGCACGCACACTGGATTAACTGAAGCTAGCAGCATAAGGCCTTTCACATATCATGTATTTTGCGTGCGTAAATTAGTTATTTCCAATGGAGGGCTGCGGCGCACCTAGTTGAAAACATCTTAACTTTTAGAATGCCGCGATCGGCAAAGCAAGTTGAAAATAGTGAAGAAAGCTCGCGCTTTCCACACACTTTTAGACACGATATGTGAATGGCCCTTAACCCTGTTTCCACCGAAGAAGTGGGCAGTTTTGGGATTATTTTGGGTACACAAAGAATGACCAGGGCATCATTGAAGACAATGGATTACCTTTTTGCAAAACGTGCTGTAAAAAGGTTGGAGCTAAAAGATCAAACACATCTAATTTGATGTAGCAGCTGAGAAATCACCATCCAGCTTTGCACGCTCAAGTAAAGGTAAAATGCTTAACTAAGTTAAATTCCATGACAAATTACTTGAATAAAATACGTTGGTAGGGAATTAAATATTAATGTCAGAATCAATGCTGTAGCGGTGAGAGTTGTGCGTGGCTCTCAAATTATTACAAATTATCAAAATGATTATGTATGTCAGAAAGCTGATGATAACAGCAGTTAATTTAAGTTAATATTAGTCTTTTATATTGATAATAATAATATTAATATTATCTGTCATTTATTTTCAGTGTAAAACTATTACTTATGTTTAAATGTCCAAAAAAAAATTCACTTATTTTTAAGTCCAAAAAGAGAAATGGGCTATTGTTTGGTTTTGTTATTATTATTATTTTGTGCTGTATTATTTGGTTACTGAGCAGCAATAAATAACACTTTAAAATATAAGGAGTTTTCATGTGATTTTCAAAACTAGTAGTGTTTTGAAATTAATGAATGCGTAATAATCGTGATAACCGTGAAACCGTGATTATTCCTATTATTGACTATAATCATACAACCAAAATCTATAGTCGTTGCAGCCCTACTCTCACGTAATATATCTATTCAAAGACAGAAAACATTACTTTACAAACTGGATTGTAAATAAATCATATGAACATTTTCATATTTGTCAATAATGATACTCAATGATGGGCCAAAAATCTGTGCACGCATGCATAAAATGTAATATTTAGGTTTATTTCTAATAATCTATTTAAAATGAAACTTTATGATGATAAATGACTGTTACACTTATATTAATTATTATATTATATTATGTTTATTTACAAGTATTTGCAAAAATGTAAATTTCATCTGTTTTTTTTTTACTATAATCTACATTTACAATCTAATATGTTTTTAATGACAGACCATTGGTTAAAAATTCATTCATTCATTTTCTTTTCGGCTTAGTCCCTTTATTAATCATGGGTCGTCACAGTGGAATGAACCGCCAACTTATCCAGCATGTGTTCTACGCAGCGGATGCCCTTCTAGCTGCAACCCATTACTGGGAAACACCCATACACTCATTTTCACACATACACTACGGACAATTTTAGCTTACCCAATTCACCTATAGCTTATGTCTTTGGACTTGTGGGGGAAACTGGAGCGCCCGGAGGAAACCCACGCGAACACGGAGAGAACATGCAAACTCCACACAGAAATGCCAACTGACCCAGTGACCTTCTTGCTGTGAGGCGACAGCGCTGCCCACTGCACCACCGCACCGCCCCCATTGGTTAAAAATATTAAATATAAATAAAGAGTTGTTTTTTTTGCAGAAACTTAATAAACTTCATTGATTTGTTTATATTTTATGCAGATTTTGCACAATGAAATGTGTGTAGTGTACACAACTTTAGTAAATGAGATGTGTTTGGATTTGCCCAGACTCCAAATACTGCAGAACAGAGTCAGATTTCTCAATTGCTCATCAAATTCTACAAGGATCAATTGAAATGATCTGCACTTCAGACTGTAAATTCCCAATTGTGTCTGTATTTTTTGTTTTTAAACTCTTTTTCTCTCTAAAGAAGTTTTAGTTGAAACATCTGAGACGAAGCGAATACTTCAGATCTCCATTCAAGAGCGATCCTTCCGGGTCTTTGTGTATTAGTTAATCACGTTTGCTTCAAACTCGGCTGGTGGAGACCTCTCGCCCCATAATGCCGCAGTGTGAGCGCAGACTTGGGTTTAGCCCTGGGCTGTACTGCGTGTGATTTGGAGAAGCAGGAACGGAGGCTCATTGAGTTCCTCACACCCAGTCAGAGCAGCTCTCAGCATACCAATGAACTGGCATGAATGGACACGACACTCGGAGAATAAGAAATAACAAACCACCTTTGGCGGTCGTGTGGGGTGAAAGAGTCTCTGTGTGCTGAATAAGTCACGCTTATACTGGGAAGTCAGGAGGTGTGAACGGGGACCAGTTTGGAGAGTCTGCTCTGACTATGTGATGATTACAGGCCGCACGAGTCCAAGATCTGCTGCGCTCACTCACAACTTCCACAACACACTCCAGCCTTCCTCATGATGAATGTGTGTGTGTGTGTGTGTGTGTGTGTGTGTGTGTGTGTGTGTGTGTCAAGTGAACAAGTCACACCGCACTTTATTTTGGGTTCCCCTTTAGACGTTTTGTTTACTATCGTCCTTTTTTCCACATGTGACATCAAATTATAGGCTGCACTTCTGGTTTGGGGAACTTGTTGGAAATCTTTTTATTAAGTAATATTGTTGTGCTACAAATAATTCATATACATATGCTCTATAAAAATGCATTGTTTTATTAGTCTTTAGGTGAACAATTAATCCATGCAAGTTAATCCACTGAAAAAAAAGTTAGTTTTGGTAATTTTCAATCAAAGTCTGAGCATATTCTTCTGCATTTGCAGTGTTGGTCCGTTTCTGATTATGTCAGTTTGACGGCTTCAGCCACAATATTCTTAGCCACGCCCCTCTTACCGTTAGTTTGCTATGAGGGAATGATGCGCAAAAAGAAAGCCCCGCCCCCTACTCAATATTCCGTTTCAGTACAACAACGTACTGAAATAAAAGTCTCAGTGACTTCCAGTTCACGCAGACTTTAAATAGTGCACTATTTGAGAGAGCAGGCGTTTGTAATAGTGTTCAAAACCATAGTTGTATACTCTGAAGTGCATTCAATCAATCCCAAAATGCACTGCAAGAATAAGTGTACAACCAATGTACAGGCAACCCTGTATACCCATATACCCATAATGCACTGTGAGAGTTTGCACTCTGAATGAATTTTCATTCACTCTTTTAAGTGGACTATAATAGAGGACTATCGTAGGGATTAGTGAATGAGGGTATAGGGGTGATTTCAGATACAGCAGTGTTTTATTTGTCTTTTCACTAAACATTTTTAAGTATCGATACTGTAGATCATAAAGAGTGTTTTGTTTTAAGTGTGGGCGACATGGTGGCTCAGTGGTTAGCACTGTCGCCTCACAGCAAGAAGGTCGCTGGTTCGAGTCCCAGCTGGGTCAGTTGGCATTTCTGTGTGGAGTTTGCATGTTCTCCTCTTGTTGGCGTGGGTTTCCTCCAGGTGCTCCAGTTTCCCCCACAGTCCAAAGACATGCGCTGTAGGTGAATTGGATGAACTAAATTGGCTGTAGTGTATGAGTGTGTGTGTGAATGCTAGAGTGTATGGTTGTTTCCCAGTATTGGGTTGCAGCTGGAAGGGCATCCGCTGTGTAAAACATATGCTGGAATAGTTGGCGGTTCATTCTGCTGTGGTGACCCCTGATGAATAAAGGGACTAAGCCGAAGGAAAATGAATTAATTTTTGTTTCATTTGAATTTAACAATAATTAAAATAAGTAATTAAGATACATTTGACATTTTTCCCCCTCCAGAAAAACACACTGGACTTTAGTTGGTGTTCTCATGTCACTTTTTTGCTGCACACATCTGCTGGTACATTTTTTGTGGTTTATTTTATTTATTTTTTAAGAGTAAAATGTCTAGATTTGAAAAATCCTTAGAGTGTGATGTCACTGAAAATCCTTTACATTCTATAAAGAGCTTCATTTACATCTTTATAAAGTTTATATGATTTATATGACTTATATGATTTGTGTCTCAGCCAAAACCAAAACCACAATCTGAAGAACCAATACTATGACAAAGAGCTCTCCGAACCTTTAAACAATCATTCAGCAACTCCTAAATAGATGAATAATAAAAGCCATAACCAGCACAGTGAGGATGATAATACTAATGACTGTTATAATCTGTTTCAGGCCACCGAACCGTTTCTGGTGAACGAAGACCCTTCCAGAGGTCCTGGGATACCAGAGTGCTTCGTCGTGTCTGATTCCTACAGGGTACGTCTCCAAATCATTCCTTTAGCATCGTTACTGATGTTACACAGTCAAGAAAAAACACTGCAAAATATAACCTTGATCATTATTTCCATATGCAGTAAAACACAGCAACATGTGCAGAAAAGTAAGCCTCATAACTCTACCGGAGCGCTGTTTTCTTGTGGGAAATGAAAATTATAACGTGCATACTTCTATAAAATGGGAAGTGTACATGAGGGCAAGACTGCGAGGAAGGGAGGGCGCAGAAAGAAAGAAAAAAAATACAGAAAGGAGAGCAGCTTTTAAAATTCCACCCGGCGAGCGCGCTGGATTTACAGCGATGGGAGTGAAATAAAATGGTCATAAAAACAGAAGGGCGGGATGGAGAGATGGAGAGATGGGAAGGGGAGTCTGTGGATGACTGAAAATGAGACTGTTAATGAGCTGGGAGCCGCTTTTCTAGTCCTCGTTTCCAGCGGATCGCTTTTGCCAATGCATTGGGGAAAAAAAAGGAGCTGGGTTTCTCCAGTCTCAGGGAGCAGGCGCTCGTAGAAATGGAGGGAAAATGAGGAGACATGATTGGCTGAAAGTGCAGTAGGGTGGGTTGAGGTGTGAAATATAGCCGTGCTGGATATCAGGAATGTGTCAGACTGTATCGTCCAGCAGGGTAATTTAGAGGAAAAGGAGGGCCTGGCTGTGTTTTTACTGCAGTAGGTTTTTCTTTTGAAATGTTGTGTAGATACCAGGAGAAGTTCTTATTTCTTGTATTAGAATAATAGCTAGATGATTGGACATGATGTCTGGTTGATCAATAGAAAACAGCTTTCTTAAAAATAATTAATAATTTAAATGAAATTTAAAATAATTCTGGATGCAAAAATACTGCGCAAATAAACACACATGAAGATAAGAAAG
The DNA here is from genome assembly GCA_903798115.1 of Danio jaintianensis. Classification (NCBI taxonomy): domain Eukaryota; kingdom Metazoa; phylum Chordata; class Actinopteri; order Cypriniformes; family Danionidae; genus Danio; species Danio jaintianensis. Next base: position 421,867 of record CAIGQV010016547.1, read on the forward strand.
TTTAAATCTTTTAAGTGTATTGCACACTCAAAAGTTAAAAATTATGATTTTTTACCCTTATTTCTGAAATAATATCAAATCTAAGATTAAAATATAAAAAAATAGTATGAATTATTAATATAAATATTATGAATGTTAAATATTATAATATTAAATATAAACGATTTTATATTAATATAAATATATAATTTAATATATAATAAATAAATATATAAATTTATATTAAATATGAATATTATTCATTATTAATATTATTATAAATATTAAAATATACAAATGTTTTATAAGATGTATATACATTTGTTTTAATTGTTTAGTTTTAATTTTGGTTAACATATACACAAAATTAAATATATTAATAAAAAATAATGAATTGAATAATTAATTCATCGTTTTAATGTTTTGAAAGCATCGATTACTATAATAACACTGACACACACATAGAAGTATACTTTCAAGTTAATTATAAATAAATGCACAAGTATTAGTTCATATAATTACTCTAACACACACACACAACTGTATTGGTATATTTTTAATTTACACAAAAGTAAAAAGAAAAATGTACACAAAAGTAAAATATTTGAAATTAAGCAACTAAACTAAAAATAATGTTTAAAGATTTTTAAGTAATTAATTCAACAAATGAATGTTTTTGTATCTTCTGCTCGCTAAGGCTGCATTCATTTGATCAAATATACAATAAAAACATTGCGAAAGAGTATTATATATTTTTTGTAATGTATTTCCTGTGATCCAAAGCTGATTTTTTTGCATCATTACTCCAGTCTTTAATGTCACATGATCCTTAAGAAATCATGACGCTTCAAATCATATCTGTTATTACATATCTGTTATTACTAATTCCTAAGTCAAGAATTGTTGTTTCGGCTCATTTTAAATAAGTAGTTTGAACAAACATTATTTTTTGAGTGTATTACCTATTTATTTATTTATTTATCCTAAAATGCCAGGGTGCCAGGAGTAT
>CAIGQV010016547.1:422864-433891 GCA_903798115.1 Danio jaintianensis
TTATTTATTTATTTATTTATTTATTTATTTATTTATTTATTTATTTATCCTAAAATGCCAGGAGTATTAACTGTTCATTTATTTATCCTAAATAGCACTGTAAACCAAAAAATCTTTTTGCATTTTTGTTAAATCAAATGAACTTTTCTAGTCATCTCAACGTATATAAATCAAACTGACTAAAAATATATTAAGGTAAACTTTGCATAGCTTAAAAAATGTAGTTGAAGCCTGAATAACTCATAAAAATATGTTCAAGTAACATAAAAACATTTGTAGTCATGACTTTTTGTCATATAATTTTTTTACAGTGTGGTCTTCAATTGTTTTTAGTATTTATAGTCAACCCATTGTTTGTTTGTATTTATTTATTTAGTTAGTTTTTAAGTTAGCATTTGTTATAATAGTTAAATTAACAAGAAATGTTAGTGTACAGCTATCACATTTCCCATAAAACTACCGTATTTAGCAGCACAACTATTTTCACCATTGTTCACATCTGTGCCTTTAAAACCAGCTGAGAACCACTGAACTTGACCACGTATGCAGAGACAAAATAAGCATGCAGTAGGTAAACCTTGACTCCCACACCATGCCAAAGTCAAGTTTTACTGTTTTCTAGCTCAACTGCACAAATAAATGTCCAGTATTCAGCTCCTATGTACAGCACACAGCAGATGTAAATGTAGATGTGCTCACTGCAGAAGATCCAGCAGCTCTTGATTTACTGGTGTGGTCGTGTGTCATGTGTTAGTTTAGTCTCGTACCCACTCAAACCACTAAATGTGGGGCACATCTTGAGAGGTGGTACATGAGCTATCACGTCACTCCTCTGCTCTTACCGCTGCAGCGCTTTCAGCTGCGTTTGTGGCATTTTACTACAAATCAGTGCAGAAAACCCAGGAAATTCCCTTTTCCTTCAATCCACCTGCTTTCAGTACTCCCAAAAAGGCTAGAACTGGGAACCGGCAATAAAAATGTGCTGCGATGTAAAATGCTTTCAAACATTAAAGGTCCCATGAAATTAAAATGAATTCTTTTAGATGTTAGTATCAGTATTGTTAGTTTTTAAGATATCTATAAGCTAGTGCGCACCAAAACAATGACAAAATTTGCGTTTAGAAGATATAAAACTGATATAAGCATATAAAGCTTGTAGTTTGTCACTTCCACCTAAATGGATCAACAGTTTTATTCATGTCAGCTCATACTTAAGCATATTTCTCATCAAATCATAACCAATCAAATGCTCTCTAGTATCTGACATGCCCCGCCCTCTTCAAGACGCTTCTCATTTGCTTTTCATTTCATGCGCTTGAGCTCAACCACTCTCACTGGCAGAGCGGTGATAAAACAAAACGCTATTAGCTGTAAAAAGGGGAGGAGTCCCACCCTCTCTTTGTGTTTCGGTTGAGATTACGTCAAACATCCAATAAAAATGCATATTTTAAAGCACTTCACAGGACCTTTAAATGCTGTACTGCATTTTAAAATTATTTGTTAATTTAGCATGTTTATTTGTGTTTATTGTAAGTACTGCTCATTTGTTAACAACAGTAAACATCAATTAAAAATGTTAAATATTTCTGAATTATTTTTGCTAATACATTAACTACAATGTAAAAAATGCTGGGTTGCACACAATCGACTTGTGTTAGTACAACATGAAGGAATTAAGCTAATTTATCCATCCATCCATCCATCCTAAAATGCCAGCTGTGAACTCCTAAATGCTTGCGAATTCGTCACTTAATAAAAAAAGTTATAAATTGTCAAATTACAGTTGTGTTGCACTTATCAGATCAAACTACAAATTAGAGCTGCACGATATTGGAAAAACTGCCATATTTCGATTATTTGCAATACATACATTATATGTGATATTTAGAGTTCTGTGAGATATATAAAGTGTGAATACTGATTGAATATAATAGGTAAATACAGTTTCACCAAATGACTTAAATAGCTATATTCAATATAATATTACAATAAATTATAAACATGCACTCTAAAATGGGTTGTTGTAACCCAATATTGGATCAAAATATAGACAAACCCCACATTTTTTGTTCTGTTTTTTTCAATTCAATTTAAATGACACTTTTTAACTCAATGGTTGGGGTTGTCCATATTTGTCCCCCAACAGTGGGTTACAACAACCCAGCATTTTTTAGAGTGTAGATAAATACAATAGAGCATTAATACACAAAGTACAGAAATTAAATAATTAAATGGCCTGTCAATTTGTTTACATTTTGCAGTGAGTCCATAAATCACGTGTTCTGAATAGTGGTCCCTGGTAAACTATATTCTTATAAATTCTGCGATGCGACTATTGCAGATGTACACATTGTGATGCAAAAATGAAAAAAGATATATTGTAAAGGCCCTACTCCAAATGTCACAAACATGTCAAACTCTGAAAAACAACAATCACTAAAACACAAACACACACACACACACTGTGAAAAAAAATGATGGGTTCCACACAATCAATTTGTGTTGGGACAACATGAAGGAATTAAGCTAACTTACTAGTTTTTACAAATTTAAGTGGATTGAACATAAAAATAATTAAGTTGTCTCCCAAAAAAACACAAAGATTGTGTTGCGTCAGTTCAATTTAAATAAGCAGTTTGAACAAACAGCAAATGTCAGTTTTTGAGTATAGGTCCCTTACAGAAATCTACAAATACTGTAAAATGTGTAGCATGTGCTTGGACACACATCAGGTCAGAGGTGACGTGAGGTAACTGGTGACTCCCGCAGGTGAATGTGTTTGCTGTGTGGTGGTCCTGAAGCGGCTTACAGCACGCACACACACACACACACACACACACACTCTCTCTCTCTCTCTCTCTCTCTCTCTCTCTCTCGGGTTGTTTTGGCAGAGGGCTGTAATTGGCCACACAGTGCCGAGTTCTGTCTTTGTTTCCCCTGCAGTGGCTTGCGGTGGAACTGCACCGGCTGCAGGGCCTCATAAATCTCCAGGCCTCCGGTGGCACATCCAGCCTTCAGCTCCGGTTCTGCTCAATGACTTCACCCCCACCAAAAATCCCCACCCAGGGACGCGCTCCAGAACTTTATACTGATCTTACCTTAATGTTCACTCCTTTCATGTATTTTGCAAGCCACATTCATTTTGAAGTTTGGGGGGAAAAAAGGCAAGTGCGTGTGTGTGTGTGTTGTAGTCCAGGTGATTTTGTGCACATCTTTTTTATTTATTTATTTATTTTTCTTACAGAGAATACGATACTGAGTACAGCGTATAGTACATTTGTATTTGGCACTCATTTACAGACACAAATATGTATATTTATGTTTTCATTTATTTACATAATTTAATTTTTTTCACTTCATAAAGAGAAAAATTACAATTATGTCATGATTTACTCACCTTTACTTGTTTCAAACCATAATGAGTGTCTTTCTTCTGTTGAACACAAAAGAAGATATTTTGAAAATGTTGTAAACCTGTAACCATTGACCTCCATAATATAGGAAAAACAAATCTTATGAAAGTCAATGGTTACAGGTTTCCAACCTTTTTCAAAATATCTTCTTTTGTGTTCAACAGAATAAAGAAACTCATAATGGTTTGAAACCACGTGAGGGTGGGTAAATAGTGAGTAAATGTACATTTTGGCGTGAACTATCTTTTTATTGTATATAAAGGTTGTGTTTTTGAAGTACATCTGAGTGCAATTGCAAAAACCCAACAAATATACAAGAAACTGAAGAGGACAGTGACACCCTTATTAAATGTATTCATATCTTACAAATGTTATTCAAGACATATACTGTGTATGCAGCAGAAAGTTTATTTGTTTTTTGGTAAAGAAAGAAATTACCCAATGTACCTAATGTACACATATTACCTAATGTTATTTTAATTAAGATTAGGATAAAAATTAGGATAATAAAATTACGATTAGGATAAATTTTTTTTAAAAAGAGTTCTCACAATTGCACATTTTATTTTATATTATTCCTTTTTTCTCCTTTTTTTGCATTTTGTAACATGACGCATAACAGATCAGTAAATTCACATCAAAATTATACTAGAAATGCCATAAGCCATTATACTTGGCAAAGTTACATGTGCATATTAAATATTATTTTAATTAAAATAAATTCATGATTAGGCATGCATGGGCCTAAGATTCTGACGGTATGATAACCTTGGGTAAAAATATCATGGTTCCACGATATCAGAGTATTGTAATTACTGCTCTAAAATAAGTTCTTTTTAAATGTGGATAAAAAACAACAGCCTTTTCCCCATTGAACATGGTATATTTTTTTAACATTTAAAATATTTTGAAACAATAAATGTCAGGCTAAATAATTTAAATAAGTCATTGACTTCTGATGTCTTAATTAGTTTCAAAAACACAGATTTCTTTTCAACTTGAAAAGGCATCTTTGGATATCTTTCTTTTCTTTGGATATAAAGTAAGTCACGGCACTGATCAGCTCTACAGCATGCTGGATGTTGGTTTATAAGAGATTTGTTTTTCAGATGTTTCCTGAATCATGGACTGACCAGTAGCTTGTGATGTGGAGGGTCCTTTTCTACTGTTGCCCTAAAAAAACGGAATAAAATAGTCGTAAAAAACAAACAAACACCTTGAGAACGGTATAAAAGAACATTTTAACGGTTTTAAAACCTTGACTTTTCAAAACCGCGGTAAACCTTGAAACCGGTTATCATCCCATGTCTATTCATGATCTATATTACACATTAGCTAATGTAAAAAGTGAGAATGATTTGTCTTTTAAAAATAACAACTCTAGGAATGTTTTCATTAACAAAAAAAACGTTATTTCACAATATCATTACTTTTTAACATGTTAAAAAAATTCTTAGTTATGCAAACGTATTTTGGTAATGAATATTAGAATAAACATTATGGCCACAAGTACTGTAGTTACGATTTAAAACGTCGAATCTCAGTTAAAAAAAATTTGGGGAAATAAATTGGTGCATTTAATGTGTATTGTAATAATGTTTGTGAGAAACGATTCAAAGTAACTTTGAAAGAACGTTCTATCAACGTCACTAAAAGAATGTTTGTTCTAAACGTATTCTTAAAAACCTTTCTCGAATGTTTAAAGTTCTGAAGACAATCTCTGCTACTGTAGCTGGACTTTTACAGTACTTGACCTTACTCGTTACTTTACTTTTGACTATGCTGAGCTATGAAAATCTTACCTTCCAGACTTCACGCAGTTTCCACACATGCTTTAACACTCAAATCTCACCGAGACTCGTGTCGGTCAGGCTGATAAGACGCTTGTTCAGTCAGTCAGAGAGAGAGAGAGAGAACGAGAAGGAGAGAGAGAGAGACGACCCATGGTAGAGGGAGGGAGAGAAAGTTTTTCTCTTCGCAAAACTTTGTGCAAGCTTTCACTTTCAGCCGCTTTAGGCGGAGTTACAGCAGCGTGCAGTGAGCGAGCGCGGGACGGCAATGCCACTTCCATCCCGCTTCAATAACGCATCTCACATATAAGCATGTACTCTCCATACTGCCTCACACAGGTAACGCATTCCTTCTTCTGCTTGATTGATTCGCGGTGGTGTTTGTCTGTCTGTCTGTCTGTCTGTCTGTCTGTCAGCGGTTCCCCTCGGCTTCGGGGCTGCTGGAGTTGTAAGCTACTAGAGCGCGCGTTTGGTGGCACGTCTCCAGCTGACCTTCTTTACGCGTTTTCAGCGCGCGTGGTTTGGGCAGAAAATGGCGCTTCGCTGGGAATCTGTTTAATATAAGAGGCGGAGTGCATGTGTAGATATACTTTTTCCTGCGAGTTGAGCGCTTGTTTTGCTCGGTCCCGCGCTGCACTTGGAGAGATTCTAAGACGCGCGCGGGTTTTGGAAAGTCCTGCGTTTGGCGTTGTTGCTGGAAGAGTTGAACTTGATCTGTTTTTTTTTTATTTTTGAGAAATGTCAAAGGTCGCCAGCTTTGCACCAAAACTCCAGTTTGCCAGCCTGAGCTCGCGAATGCTTGTGTAGAATAGTCTGTGGCTTTGTTTTTAAAAATCTATTTATATGGGATTATCGGGAAAATATGGCCGGAGACGTTTTAAGGTTGTGCTCAAAGTCAAATGCACCCGGTGTAAAATAATAATTCCTGATTTATCTCTAAATTCCTGTTTGCCGAACTTTTCCTAACTACATAGTTAATTCGTGTTAAGATCGGTTTCATAGTAAATTATGCAACTTAATGGCTTTTCTTATTTTAAACTGAACATTTTGCAGTGTAAATAATGCATTTCTGTATTAAACTTTATTTGTGTTTTATGTGTAAAGAGTCTTTTGCCATATTATGTGCTGCAGTCTGTTGCAATGAGGTAATTTTTTCTCTAGAATGAAAAAAATATAGTTTTAAGGCATTTCTGTGAAATCTGATTACTTAGTACATTCCTGTTCCTATGTATTTTAAAAAAAGTGTAATGCACATTTTTGCACTGTTTGAAAAATGTGTTTGCCATGCAATGAAATAACATTATTATTTTCCGATGTTTTGTGTTCATATAGCTTACCCTTTAGCTATATATATGTATATATAAATATATATTAATTTAAGAATATATATATAAATTAAAGAAACATTTTTTTTTACTGATTAACACAACAGCTTTTAAACCAGGTGTTTGCAAATGTATAATTTCAATCACGTTTATAACAAACAGACATTCTCATTCATTATGTCTGTGTCTAAACTCACAATCGTACATCATAGAGCAGAGCTGACAGCTATTTTCCCTAATTTTTTCTACAGATTCTTTGTCTTCAGAATTATGGCTGCCTTATAACACACAATGTTTTCCCTGCGCAAGTCTCTCTGTCATATGGTGCGGTTGTTTATATTTCTGCCATGGCGGACAGTTTGGCTTGCTCTGCGTGTGTCATGTGTAATTCATTCCCGAGTTTTACAGTGGTTCTATTAAAACAATTTTACTTCCATGCCCCCACCACATGCTTGCAGATCCAGGCAGCGTTTGTTTTTCTTTGGGGCATGCAAGCGCCGGCCTGTTTCCCATTTAAAATACAATAGTTACTGTGCACAGCCGTGTTCCCTAATTGATTAAAGTGGTGCAATTTGAACAAGGAATTATTCTGTGATTTAATAGACATGTTGAGTCTGAAAAAAAAAAAAGCTGCTTCATAACGTGGCATTTTTATGAGGCCCTGCATCAGAATTCTTTGTAGCGTTTATGTACAGTACAGGCAGTGTATGTCTGACATGATGTGCGCAGATTACTGTAAGTGTAGTGTAGGTGGCTTTTTACTAAGCATACTGCAACAGATTTATCTCTTGGGTCCGAAATCTCCATATTTTCCTGTTTAGATTGCACTGAATCATATCTGCGTCGGCTCCAGAGAAAACAACGGCAGTGGGTCAATCGTAACTGGAAAAGCAAATGTGCCAAATGATTTATTTATTGGATGACTTTAGGCTATCCATCTATCTATCTATCTATCTATCTATCTATCTATCTATCTATCTATCTATCTATCTATCTATCTATCTATCTATCTGTGAAATATTTTTTGTGTACATTAACTACATAACAGAATGTGAAGCAGAATATAGAATATACATTAGTATTAGCTGCACCAGTATTTTAGTGAGTTTAAAAAACATTTTGGATATGGAGAGACTTGCGCTCTGAGGAAACAGAGAGAGAGAGCAGGTCTGTGTATCTTCACCGTTGCACTCGAGCTTTGTTTCTCATGAATAGATTTACATTTCAGCTTGTTTGAAGGTTGTTCATAATTAAAACAAGTCTGCAAGCTCATTGAGGGCTTTAAATGTAAATAAATAGGTCGAGCGGGGTACTGAAGCTTGCTAGTGAATGAGGATATATTGTAGAAATACAATGGGATAGCGAGTGACGGACCAGGTGGACAGTTAGATATGGATATTGTTCAAGATCTTTATATGATTGAATTGATGTAAATTAGGGATGGCTCAATATCATAATTTTGGAATACCAGATTGTAATATCTACACTGTAAACAAAAAATTCTTGCTGCCTTCAAATTTTAAGTTGAAACAAAATAAAGTTTTAGCCATCTCAACTTGCATCAATTATTCATTCATTCATTCATCTTTATTTCTATAGCGCTTTTACAATGTAGATTGTGTCAAAGCAGCTTCACATAGAAACTGACTAAAAATATTAAGTTAACCTTTGTATAACTTAATACATCTAGTTGAAACCTGATTAACTTATTAAAATAAGTTAAAGCAACATGAAAATATTTGTTGTCCTGACTTTTCGTCATACGTTTTTTTTTACAGTGTAGGTATTGATATTGAAACAATGCCATACAAGACTATTTACCAGCCTCATAAGAAAAGTGAATTGAACACTTTCTTTAAATAATAATATTTTTTTTCATATATATAATACCTATGTGTCAAACTGTAACAACCTATATGTTACATTTTGATGATATATATTTGTTTTTTTGTTTAAAATGGATTTATCTGTGGGAAAATGCTTCCCATGTTAATGCATATTTATATTTTACTGCGTTAAAGTCTCAAATGCTTTCCAGAACGCAGTTGTGGAACTTTTTTTTTTCAAATGACTATAATGCCACTGAATGAGTTTCCTCTTATTCACCAAAGAAATGTTACTGACCATTGAAGGTCGTTTTGAATTAAATAGATTTGCTTTGTGCCCAGAAATGAGGGCTGACATAAAAAATTATATCTAATTATGTACTTGTGTTTTGTATAATTAAAGAGAGTGTGTGTGTGTGTGTGTGTGTGTGTGTGTGTGTGTGTGTGTGTGTGTGTGTGTGTGTGTGTGTGTGTGTGTGTGTGTGTGTGTGTGTGTGTTGGAGAGAGAGAGATTATCACATACAGCTGCAGGGTCACACCTGCCTTTTTTAAGCCCAGCTCACACTCCGTCATTAACATGCGTGTTGATATTTTAATATCTGTATTCGGAAACATTCAGCCCCGGGCAAGAGTATATGTCTGTAATGTTTTGGATACAGTGTATATACATTAAATTAAGTTTGTAGTTATTTATTTAGGGTATTTTATTTGTAATTGTATAGCAAAAAGGAAAATATTATAGTTAATTATTTAACTATTTATGCTAAATTTAAATGCAGTTTTTGGATATGACAATAATAATTAAACTGATAATCTAACGTTTTTAGCCAACACCAAGTCAGCCTAATGAAAAATATCCTGTATTTCAAAATAAAATATATAAATGCAAGTATTTAATAACTTATTTTAAATGTGTATAGATTTTGGAACTGCCATTTCTGTGCCAAACACATAATAATACTCACAAAATGTCCAGAATATACCTGTAAATCAGATATAATACTTCACATGCACTTTATAATTGAATTAATCAACCAACCAAACACAAAAAAATCTAATGATTAATACGTTTAAAAAAATGAAATTACATTAATTTAATAAGATTTTTGTTTGTTCATTTTAGTCAGATTTGATAAATAAATACAAATATGCACTAAATAATCAAAAAAAGTTCAAATTTGGGATCAAATTAAAATCTCCTAAATCATTTAAAGTTTAAAATGAACTAAATTAGTCAAATTGATATATGAATATTATTTTTACTCAATAGGATTTGAGAAAAAAAGGAATTCTTACCAAAAAAAAGAACACCAGCTTGACTAGCAGGTGAAACTTGCGTGTATCCTAAAGGAATTGATTCGCAGCCAGTTTTCGAAGCGTTGTGCATCGTATGGTGACTGGATCTGAATGTCGTGGAGCTGATGAGAAACCTCGCGTATCTCGCATCACAAAACTTTAATCAGTAGCGAAGGACATCTGTGCATATTCAGCCAAATAAAAAAAATCTGGTTTGAGATAGATGAGGCCGTCCAGCCATGACAAGCTTAACTTTCTCAAACCTGACTTAGTCACTCTAGACTCGCTCTAGATTAGCTGGGTTTAGCTCGCTCCCCGGGCCTGGAAAATGAGTTGGAACAGCTGCTCTCGGGATTAAAATCTGATGGAGCCACAGTCTGAATCAACACGCTACTTTTGATATTTCAGACTTTAAGACTTTCATCATCATCTTTCACTTTCTGATTCACTCGCATGCAACTGTGTCTTTAAGCTTGAATTCTTTCTTCGCTTGTCCTTCTTTTTTCCCCCCTAATTCTAAAGCTTAAGTGGTTTTAGCACAGGATTAGGGAGTTTTGCAGGACCGTGGTTAGTGGCTGCTTGTCCGGTACATTCTGCTTGTTTCTTCACTTTTTTGTGGAAGTCACTAAAGCCGCTGTTTGAATAGAGAGAATCACACTTATATGACAAGATGTCCCATATCAAATTTTGAAAAGTTATTATATATGTAGAAGGCATATTAAATACAGGTAAAGTGTCTACTTGAACATTTCAGATAACCTTTGTGATGATAAATGCATGACAGATACATTTACGTAAAAATGATACAACACCCTTATTTGTGCTTATGAAATCTATAAAAGAAAAAGTGATCATACTAAAATTGTAAGGTGTTTTAAATGTTTAAACACTTCTTGTTTTATGAAAGTCAATGTACAGTATAAAGATTTAAAATGATAATTAATGAGTCTGCACTGGGATTGTTTAATAGGGTCTTTTAATATTTCATCAATCTTGATCCTTCATGCTCTAAATGTGAGCCTGGTGCACAAAAACAGCCGTCTGTAGAAATCGAGATTTATACATCATCTGAAATCTAAACAAATAATATTTCCATTGACGTATTTGTTACGTATAGGACAATATTTGGATGAGATTCAACTATTTGAATATCTGGAATCTGAGGATTCCAAAAAAAAGTAAATATTGAGAAAATTGCCATATTAAGTGCTTAGCAATGCATATATGTAATCAAAAATTAAGTTTTGATACATTTTAGGTAGGAAAATCTTTACTTAATTATTGATTTTGACCCATAAAATGTATTTGTGGCTATTGTCAAAAATATACCAATGCAAAATAAGTTTATATATATATATATATATATATATATATATA
>CAIGQV010016547.1:438891-452678 GCA_903798115.1 Danio jaintianensis
ATGTTGTGTTGTTGCTATGGTAATGGGACACACAGACACACACACACTCTAACGCAAATTACATAATTTAGTTCGCATATACATAAGCTTCAAAACGTAGGTTTGGTACGGTACCGTCGGCGCTGATCAAAAACCATCTTATAGTGAAAACAGAGAAGACCTCGGTCCCGCAGACACGGGCAGAAATGGTTCCTGGGGACTGGCATTTTAAGGTGGACCCATAGACTGATGGTGATCACACATCGCAATGAACGAAGAACTAAAATGATTTTTATTTACATGACTACTAATAAAGGTTGTCATTTATGGTTCAAAGAAGAAGCTTGCCTGAATGTCCCTGGAACTAAAATGTTCCTCAACGTGGGAATGGTTCTTTAAATGATTATGGCAAAAATAATGGGCAAAAGGCTTTGGTTGGTTTTTCAGATTTTGGCCTGTTTGGCTTTCCATGAAGTGTTGAACTTTTATTTATTTATTTATTTATGCTTTATTTCTCAAAGTCCCCCATATGCTGTTTTTCTCAAAGTCCCCCATAATTGTTTTATATTATATATTAATTATTTTTTAAATATTTTTTTATCATTTTATTTATTATAATTGGTTTAATGTAATTTATTATACATGTTGTAAATTATTATTATTTTTATTTATTTATTGTAACTTTTTTCACCATGGTCTCCATATTTGTTTTATATTATATATTAATAATAATAATAATAATAATAATTATTATTATTATTATTATTATTATTATTATTATTATTATATTAAAAATAAATAACCAACAAATGTGTGGTGTCCATTTTTGGACTATCTTGTTTATCAATATCATTAAATATATATATATTTTATGTGTTTTAAGTGTTTTAAAGTGCACATTATTATTATTATTATTTTTATTTTTTTCTTCACTGTTTTCTCTTATGTCCCCATATTTGTTCTATATTATATATTAATTATGAATTTTTTTTAATATTTTTTATCATTTTATTTATTATAAATGGTTTAATGTAATTTAACATACTTGTAAATATTGTTTTATATTATTATTATTATTATTATTATTATTATTATTGTTGTTATTATTATTATATTTATTATTATATTAATTTTTTTTACTGTTTTCTCAAAGCCCCCATGTTTGTTTTATATATTAATTATTTAAAAAATATATTATATTATTCATTCATTAATTTTCCTTCGGCTTAGTCCCTATTCATTAGGGGTCGCCACAGCGGAATGAACCGCCATATAAAAAATAAATAACCTAAAAATATGTGGTGTTCATTTTCTGGACCATTTATGTATATATATATTTTTTATTTTTATTTTTTTTAATCAATATTATTAAACATATTTTTTTGATGTTTTTATGTGTTTCAAGTGTTTTAAAGTGCGTATTATTATTATTATTATTATTATCATTATTATTATTCAGTGTTTTCTCAAAGTGTGAAATGTGAATTATTATTATTATTATTATGTTTTTTTTTTTTTACTGTTTTCTCAAAGCCCCCCATCCCCCCTATATTTGTTTTATATATAAATTATTTACAATTGATATATTATATAAAAAAATAAATTAACTAAAAATATGTGGTGTTCATTTTCTGAACCATATATCTATATATTTTTTCAATATTATTAAACATATTTTTTTATGGTTTTATGTGTTTTAAGTGTTTTAAAGTGTATATTATTATTATTATTATTATTATTATTATTATCATTATTATTATCATTATTATTATTCAGTGTTTTCCCTGAAAAGTATTCCCCCCAGAAATGTCACTTTAGTATTTGTTTTACAGTTTAATATTATTACCTACATTTTGAATCTTTTTACTGAAGGGTTTGTTCTTATACAATATGTCTGATTTTATGCAAAAAATAAATAATAATAATAATAATTCTAAAAACGTTGTGAAAATGTGTTTTCTGGCTGTTGATGACATTTTCTGATTTCTGAAATGATTATAATTTTTTTTGGTCCTAAAGAGATTCCTTCTGTAAAAACATTTAACTGTAATATGTCAACGAAATGAAACAGAAATTTGAACGCGGTCCAATGTTCCGATATCTGCAGAATGTATGCAAATTAGACAATTTAATTAGATAATGCCTCATTTGCATATTTAAACATAACATTTCTGGAAAACAAAAACACATTGCAGTCCGTCAGCTGGGGTGATGTCTGTTAGTTACATTTTACCTTATTTTTTACCTAAAAGTCTTGCCAAAAGTTTTTTTATTTTAAAAAACTAGTAACTAAAAGGTTATTTGGGGAACCAAAAAAAGGTTCCTCTATGGCACTGGCTGTGAAAAGCAGGTTTATTTTTGATGGTGTGGTATTCAGGCTCTTCTGGATTTATGGCTTGTCGGATGGCTATGCCAGTGTTGGCATGGGTTCGGTTTGTGGTGTTGCTAGGCAAAATTTTCCCGCTCTGGCTTTGCGCTCCATTGGTTCCATGTCTGTCTGTGCAGATCAGTTTCTCTTTGTTTTACTTTGGTTTTGTTGAAGTGCCACTCCATGACGGACCACAGCGGGACGGATCAAACACACTAGACGTTTAAGAAGACGGGCTTATTATGAGACGCAGCCGGAGGTCAAGTCCGTACGACCCTGTTAAGGGATGATATAAAAGCAAGACGCAGTTCTGAAATACACTGCTCCTAATAACAGCAGTCAGTGAGAAGGAAAGTTATTTTATTTGTAAATAGAATTAAGTAATAATGCATTATTTTTATTATAAATGCAGTTTGTTAAATGATTAGTATTTTTGGTAATTAATAAATAGTTTTTTTTGTTATATAATGATTAATACAAATCATAATAATATAAAAACTATATATTTTATTTATTATAAATAGTTTAATGTTAATGTTTTTTACGTTACTATACATGTCTTTAGTAATTATTAAAATAATTAGATTTTTTATTTCATTATTTGTAATTATTTTATTATAAATGGGTTTAATTATTAAAATTTTTGGTAATTAATAAATCTAACTAATAATTGTTTTATTTTTTGGAATTGTTTTTATATTAGACATTAATAAAAACACGAATATAATAATAATAATAATTTGTTTATTTTTTATAAATGGATTTTTATGTAATTGGTTTTATGTTACTTTAAATGTGTTTTGTAATTATTCAAATAATTAGATGTTTTTAATTAAGTTGTTTTATTATAAATTCAGTTAAATTATAAAACTTTTTGTTAATTAATAAATATAATTATTAATTGTTTTATTGTATTTGGAATTGTTTTTATACTATACATTAATAAAAATGATGAATCACTATCATATTAAAAATGTATATTTTATTTATTATATTATTATATTATATATTATTAATATTTTTATGTAAATTGTTTTACATTAATATAAATGTGTTTAATAATTATTCAAATAATAAAATTAATTATATTAAATTATTTTTAAATATTTTATAATAAATGAGTCTGTTAAATTATTATTTGTTTGTTAATTAATAATTCTATTTATTAGGTGTTTTATTTTATTTGTATTTGTTTTTATATTATACATTAAATAATGATGGATCACATTAATATTTTTACTAATATTTATTATAAATGCTTTTATGTCAATTGTTTTATGTTACTATGTGTTTAGGAATAATTTAAATAAAACAAAAATAATTTAAATTAAGAATTTATAAGGGCGGCACGTGGCTCTGTGGTTAGCACTGTCGCCTCACAGCAAGAAGGTTGCTGGTTCGAGTCCCGGCTGGGTCAGTTGGCATTTCTGTGTGGAGTTTGCATGTTCTCCTCGTGTTGGCGTGGGTTTCCTTCGGGTGCTCTGGTTTCCCCCACAGTCCAAAGACATGCGCTATAGGTGAATTGAATAAACTAAATTGGCCGTAGTGTATGTGTGTGAATGAGAGTGTATGGGTGTTTCCCAGTGCTGGGTTGGGTAGGGCATCTGCTGTGTAAAACATATGCTGGATAAGTTGACTGTTCATTCCGCTGTGGCGACCCCTGATGAATAAAGGGACTAAGCCGAAGGAAAATGAATGAATGAATGAATGAGTAAAAATGTATATTTAATTATTTTTTATAATTTTATATATATTAATTAATAAATGAATTTTGGATAATCTACTTATTTGTTTTACAAATTAAAAATACTTTATATTTTATCATTTTAATTAGTTATATAATAAAAACTTTAGAACATTTTAATTCAATTCAAAATCATGAATCCTCTGTTTCATTTTCTGAATCCTGCAGAACTCCAGCAGTGGCGCACTATATAACTCATAGCGTCCATTGTTTCTCTTCGTTTCCTTTTTCTATTTTGCATCCCTTTGTCAATTAACAAGCCAAATTTAAAACCCTCTACCCTCATGCATAATGCATCTGGACAAACACACACGTGTGCACACCCTCACACCTGCACACACTCAAGCACACGAGACGCAGGTGTGCATTCTTTACTCATCTGTGTCAATCTGGTGGCGACTGCAGCACGGATCAAAAACACTGCCACGTGTGTGTGTGCAAGCGCAGAGCCTGACTCTTTACCCATACACACTTCTGACTCACACTGTCAACATGCAGCACACTAACACATCTCCTCTTAACCTGCACACACACACACACACACACACACACACACACACACAATTTATAATAATTTAATGGATTATTAATTGTTTATTGGGGGGCTGCACGGTGGCGCAGTGGGTGCATGTGCATGTTCTCCCCGTGTTGGCGTGGGTTTCCTCCGGGTGCTCCGGTTCCGTAGTGTCTGCGTGTGAATGAGTGTGTATGGATGTTTCCCAGTGATGTGTTGCAGCTGGAAGGGCATCCGCTGCGTAAAATATATGCTGGATAAGTTGGCGGTTCAATCCGCTGTGGCGACCCCAGATTAATAAAGGGACTAAGCCGAAAAGAAAATTTTTTTGAATAATTGTTTATTCATTCATTCATTCATTTTCTTTTCGGCTTCATTATTCGTTCATTCATTCATTCATTTTCTTTTCGGCTCAGTCCCTTTATTAATCTGGGGTCGCCAGAAATACGCGGAGAACATGCAAACTCCACACAGAAACGCCAACTGACCCAGCCGAGGCTCGAACCAGCGACCTTCTTGCTGTGAGGCGAACGTGCTACCCACTGCGCCACCGTGCAGCCCAATAATTGTTTAATAAATGTTTTAGTAATTAATCAACTAAATAATTATTTTTATATGATTATTTTTATATTATTATTTAATAAATGTTTTAACTAAATAACCTACAAATATGCGGTGCCAAATAAAATATCTTTCTTTATTTATTTAATGAAGGTTTCAAGCAAATATTTTAGACCAGGCATCCATCCATTAGACCTGAAGACTTTAAAACATTCGGACAAGACTCACTCGGCCCTACATTTTGACATTCCTTGCTTTTATATTTACCAATTATTGCTCTACATAGGCCTTGTTTTATTCTGTTTTCTTGCAATGAATAGTTTGACTAGAATAAACAAGTTGTTTATTGTTTAGATTATGAGTATCAGTGAATACGAGTGGCTAAAAGCTGATTTTGATTTCCTAAAGAGTTCAAGATACGAATCACAAAAATGGTAAATGAAATTTCACTTGCAACTGTTTCTTGTGGAGAGTAATGTGATTTAATTCAACATGCAATCAAATACGACCCTTTTAGTGTGCATTCCTTTGCATTTGGGTAAGATTCACTGCCGCCCATTAATCCAAATCTTAATCTTTCATCAAAATGCAATAACTTGCTCGGCCTCTGAATTGACTTTGTTTTTGAGGCTGACATCGCAAAACCT
Organism: Danio jaintianensis; assembly: GCA_903798115.1. Classification (NCBI taxonomy): domain Eukaryota; kingdom Metazoa; phylum Chordata; class Actinopteri; order Cypriniformes; family Danionidae; genus Danio; species Danio jaintianensis. The sequence goes on from CAIGQV010016547.1 coordinate 444,705, forward strand.
ATCAAGCCCCTTCAATCGCATTCAATGTAATTCAATATCCTCAGTCTCCTGGCTGGATAAAATCAAATCCTGGCTTTCATGTTGGTTTGATGGATGTCAGGTTAGGAGAATAAAAATTGGTTGTGAAAGTCATATCAAGATTCAATACACTTTTATGTATTCTATTAGGGATTTCTCTCCAAGAAAAAGAGCTCATAATCTCACATGTGAGCTCTCAAAAATGTCTCAAACTTTTGTTAAGATGGCAAACTGTGCTATTAGAATCTTGCAGTGCATCTGAAATTGTTTACTTCCCTACTATATAGTATGTGAAGATCAGTATGCGAGCTAAGTAGTATATTTACAAAATTGGAAAAACTGTTGGCAAGAAGTAGCTGGATGACCTATTACTTTTGGTGAGATTTCCGAAGTCCGCATCCAATGGACACTAAAATATCCCATGAATTTATGGATAAAAGTGAAGTGAGGTCATGTGATAATGATAAATGGGGGATGTAGGATGTCCTCATACAATTTATGCTACTCAAATGCTATATAGATCTTACTTTTCTAATGGTTGTGAAGTAAATTCAAAATTGTAAATAGCCTAGTGGTTAAATGCGCCAACATATAGCACCATGGTGCTCACGGCGACCCGAGTTTGATTCCCGGCTCGAGGTCCTATGCCGATCCTTCCTCTCTCTCTGCTCCCAATGCTTTCCTGTCTGTCCTCTACTATCCTATCCCAATAAAAGGTGAAAAACCCCTGAAAAATAATTTAAAAAAAAGAAAAAGAAATGCAAATGTAACCTACATGAGTAGTATAAGGGGCCGTTCACATATCATGTCTAAAACTGCTTGGAAAATGTGAGCCACGTCACTTTCCTCAACAAATTCAATGCACTTCTGAGCTTGTGCTTCTGTGGCGTCTGCCGTTGCTAGGCAACCAAAACACAAAAATATGTAACTGTAACAAAGTCCCTTGAGGACAAGTCATTTCACTCGCGGCCATCTTTGAATCACCTATCGGGCAGTATGCTTGGGCATTCTGTTTGAATGGGGAAACATCAAATTCTCCAAAACTGCTTGCCAAGATTTACGATTGAATTTCATATTAGGAATCACCAATGAAATTAAACAACAATTGTCTCTTTAGTTTCATTTCTAAACATCCAAATCACACAAGATCTGCAGAAACTCACGTCTGGTCTGAGCCCCTCCCCCAGTGTATCGTCAGTCTATAGCGATCGATGATTGGCTCCTGTACTAGTAGGCGTGGCTTTATTCACCATATTGACCGTTACACTTTTCCCCATTCAAAAAGATACGAGTGACATATCTTGTGGATTCTATAGTCTTTGACTGTAATAACTGTAAGGTATTATTATTAACCATTAGTTGTGCTCTTTCTAACGATCAACCACTGACAAACCCTTGCAGTAGCTCTGATACAAGACTTATTTATGAAGAAAATTAAAAAGGTCCGCAGTGTCTGGGTGTATATAATCCATGCAAAGTGTGATGCTGATTGGTTGGTTGGTTCTTGTGGCCTTCTGAAAGTTGAGATGTTTTAAACTTGCTGCACTGTAGGTTGCGTACACATGCCGCAACGTCTCCTATTGAGATAAAAAACTTGAACACGCAAAAGACATGATATGTGAACGGCCCCTCAGACCAGAATATCGCTGTGTAATTCAATAATATCCTAGAAATAACATTGCATAGCAACACCTTAGCAACCACAAAGCAACTACTGATGGTGAATAGTATTTTATGCTATTCGTATTAATGTCATTGCACTGTAATATTTATTATATCTCAGGTTTTTCTTTTTTAACTTTTATTTCAATTCAGTTATGTGAGGAGGTTCTAGTTACAAGAAATCCTTTTTATTTTCGTTTCATTTTAGTTACTTTAAAATCGTTTTTAAAGTTTAAGTTTTAAAAATTAAGTATTTTTTGTAATAAGAAAGTCACAAAATGAGAAATAAAGTCACAACTAAGAAATAAAGTTCCAATTGAAATTAAAGTTTCGATCTTTAAGTTCACAGCCAATTGACCTTCACATTAGAATGAATTCACCAGCATGGACCACGCCACACTTTGAGCTAGACTTTATTGTAGGGATGAAAGGGATGGTAAGGGAACATTGAGATGAAAGGGGAGGGAAGTAAGAGGATAAACAATAAACAGGTAGGTTGATCGGGTGTCCTATGATGATGCCCAGAGACTCAGAGTGAGGGTACTGTCTCTGTAATATTTTGGTAGAGTGATTGGAGCCCCCGATTCAACCTGGGAGGGAAGAGAGGGTTATAGGATTGTTAATGGGAAGCAAGGAAATAGAGGGATGGTGGGTGGGTTTTGAGAGAACGAGAAGAACAGTGCTTTTGGGGGCTGGTGTGCCTTAAATAAGCTTTAGGGAGTAGGTGATTGGTTAAGGAGGCAAAGTGAGGCGTGGTCACGCTGCCGAACCTTTGTTAACAAGTTAACTCCATTTAATTGTGAGAGATTAAGTGCAATTGTTACAACAAAAAAAAGCTAAAGTGTGAAATAGTCACAGAGGAATAAAGGCTGTGTCTGAAAATTTAGGTAGCTGACTTGTTGCCTTGCTGCCCTGTCAGGCAGTTGACTCTGGAGGCAGCGTTTGTGCATAAAGGGCATCTTTTATAACTGATTTCAGACAGACTTCATAATGATTTAATCATGTGCAACTAAATAGAAAGAGCTAACTAGTAAGGGAATATTTGCTTACTACACTATTCCCACTAGAAATGCCTTCAAATGTGGAAAACAATGGTCAAAAATTGTATTGGTCAAATATTGTACATTTACACACAAAATGACACCGAAGTGGTTCTTCGAGATGCCATCTTTATTTACAGCAAAAGACAACTCTGTGCTCCCTTCATATTACAATGAGAAGAAGGCACCTCCCAAGACAGGAAGTGTAGCAGAGTTTGCATTCGGATGTGCCTTGATGCCTTTTTCCCTTGTAATGCTCCCTCCGAAGGCAGCATTTTAAAACTTTCAGTCACAGCCAAAGTTGGAATAGTAAGAAAAATTTCGTCTCTGTGTGAAAAAGTAACAATTTAGTTTCCCCAGAATTGCTCGAATGATCAGTAAAACGTCCAGCCTAAAGACTTTTAGCAGCGAGTTGTTGACCTCTGACGATCTACAGTCATAAACTCTCTCTCATCTCAGATAAGATTATTGAGCCCGGAAAAAAAAATCATTAACCAGAACGTAAATGGGTTCAGGGCAGGACGCCGCGCGCATTTCACCCAGAGGCATTTCTCCAGCGTGTGAGAGCGACGCATGGCAAGCGTTAACCGATGCTTTTCCTGTCTTGGGGGTTTGAGGGTGTGGCGGTACGAGAGGAAAGCTGCTTTTTACGCTTTCTTTTCCAGAGTCAGTCTCACAAAATCCAAGATCTGCATGCACATGTTTGCGAAGTGCATGAAAACAGAAAGCAGCAGCAGCAGATCGTAAACAAGCGTGTGTGGAGTGTTACTCGTGGCCACATGGCATAGCGCTCCGTGCTGTTTGGCCAACCCGTCATGCAAGGAATCGCTGCCTGTTGCTGGAGGGAGCAAAGCGCAGCTCTCGTCGCCTGTCTCACAGTGAGCAGGAAGTTGGCCAAACTCCAGCAGTGGAAAATCTATACACGGTTGCATAATATAGCATATCTTTACCTCGCATGAACCCTGAGGAGGCCCGGCAGCTGTGAGCAAACAGAGCGAGCAAGCGAGGGAGGGTGTGTGTGTGTGTGTGTGTTTGCGCTGACAGGATTCCTGTGAGCGTCTGAGCGTCAGTGGTTTCAGGCCACAGGCTGCAAGGCTTTTTTTTTCTGACAGGCCCTATGTAGGGTAGGGTACAATAAATGCAATGAAAGTCGCCGCCCTGCACCACTATGGCATTGCGTGGCTCAAGCCGAACAGTTAATCATCCATCCTGAGTTTTACAGAAAGATGGCACGATTGAAAACCATACGCTCACATACCTAGCATGCAAGTTAGGTGGTCATTTTTAGGTTTTCTTCTACATTAAAGGGATAGTTCTCTCATTTCTCACTATGTACTTACCCTCAAGTTGGTTTAAAGTTTTATACGTTTCTTTTTGCCGTTTGAACACAAAAAGAAGATATTTTGAAGAATGTTAGAAAGTGGTAGCCATTGACTTCCATAGTAGGAAAAACAAATACTATGGAAGTCTCTGGTTACAGGTTTCCCGCTTTTTTCAAAATAGTACGTAAATGATCACAGAATTTTCAATTTTAAGTGAACTTTCTCTTTAAATGTGAAGTCCGTTTGGTGAGCTAAAGTGATTTATACTTGAAGGTTCCTCCATTTAAGACTCATGCGCAGAAGGGTTGTGCAGAATCGGTTCATTTTGTGTAAATTTGATTGAATTGGCAACACTTCACAGGAAGCTGAATTAGAATTTCACTGGAAAAAGCAGGAAATTGTATGTGGGTCAAAGACATGTTGGTCTCTGCATCAAATTACTTTCACAAAAGGGATTGCATATATGGAAAGTATATTACATTTCTTTTTTAAAATATCACTTTTGTGGGCAACATGGTGGCTCAGTGGTTAGCACTGTCGCCTCACAGCAAGAAGGTCGCTGGTTCAAGTCCCAGCTGGGTCAGTTGGCATTTGTGTCAAGTTTGCATGTTCTCCCTGTGTTCACGTGGGTTTCTCTCGGGTACTCCGATTTCCCCCACAGTCCAAAGACATGCGCTATAGGTGAATTGAATAAACTAAATTGGCCGTAGTGTATGAGTGTGTACGGGTGTTTCCCAGTACTGCGTTGCAGCTGGAAGGGCATGTGTAACTGTGTAAAACATATGCTGAATAAGTTGGTGGTTCATTCCGCTGTGGCGACCCCTGATTAATAAAGGGACTAAGCTGAAGGAAAATGAATGAATGACAAAATATGGATGAAACCTACATATTAATGTACGAATTAAACAACACATTTATTTTGACCTGCCTACATGAAAAACTACTATAGTAATTTTTAGTAAACACTGCAGTATACTGTAGTATAGTGAACTGATAAACTAATAAATACTGTAGTATGCTTAAATCTTTTTTACAGTAAACTGTGGTGTATTTTAGTATAGCTATAAGTTGTAGAGAACTTTGTACAGTATTTGGTCAACTGTTTATATCATGATAGTTGTAGTATTACCATAGAAACTATAGAATTACCACAACAGATTAATTGAAGTACTTTACTGTAGTTTTTACGATAACTTACTACAGTATGAATGTATTCATTAAAACATATCATAATATCATTTATTTACTATTTTATATTTTAAATGATTAAATATATCTTGCTGACAAATGGGTAAAAACAAGTGGTTTGGCAAAGTATAAAGATGTAAAATGATAATTAATCAGTATTTGGGGGCTGCACTGGGATCATTTAATAGAGTGTTTAATGTAATCAACTGATTTTTAGTCTAAATATACACAAAAAAAAATGATGTCTGCTGTTTTTTTAAGCTGTTTATTTTAAATGAGCTGAAACAACACAATTTTTTTTGGACACCTTAATTGTTTTATGTTCAATCCACTTACATTTGTAAAAACGAATAAGTTAACTTGATTCCTTCATGTTGTCCCTACACAAATAGATTGGGTGGAACCCAGCATTTTCTACAGTGTCGCATTTTATTTTATTTATTTATATAAGTATTATTTCGTTTATTATGTTGAAAGATCAACCAAGCCTTAACTGTATTCTTCTGGATTATTATTTGTTGTTTTTTTGTTCCCAAATTATCATTTTCCTCCGAAACTCCCACAAGACTGCCTGTAAGTCACTGTTTTTGATCTAATCAGTCTGTTTTTATTTGCAGTAGCATCATTTCTTAAAATGCTGATATGCCTAATTTTGACACATTTCAGTAATGCAAAAGTGCATGAAGTTGAACTTGCACAAATAGTTGTGTTTGTGCACATAGTGTTGTGTGTAATTTACACTAAATAGCAAGCAGACTTTATAAAGCGTTGTGCACATTTGTTAATGACCTGCACTGGGACAGATTCATTTAACGTCCCTCTGCATATCATCTGGAATAGGATATGGACTGAAGTCAAGTTAGCTCATGATATCACGTTTGTGGCTCCCTAATGGCGATGGAGTGTGTGTTAGACTAATCATGGCTCCGTGCTTCAAACTGGTCAGGTAAAAAAAACGCTTTGTTCCCTATCCGACCGTTTCGCTCAAAGATAACCAGATGTCTCGCTGTTTTTATTCCTGTTTTGGTTCATCTCTTTAAGAACAATGTCTTTCTCATATGACTGTACTCTTGTAGTTTAGTGGCATTTTCCCCATTTTGACTTAATTTTTAATGGGAGGGAAGGCTCCAGGGAAGCAGAAGTAACCTCACCTCAGTTTACCCGTCCACCCGGCGGGCCTTGGACGGTTTCAAGAAAAATATAAACCAAATACACAATCGTGCGGCAGCATAATGCAGAATGACATTTACCATATGCCGTGACTTACACAAACAAAGAGAAGACAGGCCTTCCAAAAAAAGTTCCATATCTCCTGCCTTACATTTGCCTGTGTTTGCTTTCATATGTCATTTTTTTATTTCCATACTAAAGTTAGAACGGCATTGGCCGAAGCTCCCGCAGGCTTGCAGAAGCCAGGAAGTCATTTAGACCCTTTCACTCGAGTCCCGTGGCCAAGTGTGCGGTTGAATTAACCCCAAGACGATGTATAAAATGATCCGAGAGCTGCAAACAACAGACATTTTAGGATTTCTAAGGTTATCGTGTCCTTGTTTGACCTGAACTCGGAGATTATGTTGTTTAAGCTGGGTGTTTTTTCTTTAAATGTGCAGCTGGTTTTATACAAATCTCAACCTTCAGTTACTGTGTTGAGGAAAAGTGTGCTGTTATTCTTCTACAGTACAATAAAGTGCACACATGATTATTTGTCACCTGGTGAATTATTATATTTGGGAACATTTATATTTTACTGTGCAATTTATACCTAAGATGGGAAGGGAATGGATGGACTTATTTGATTGGGTCAGTAAACAAAAATCTTGGATTTTCTAGTATCTGCAGTACTTAGCAACACCTTAATAACCACCCAAAAAAAATTATCAACCATGTAGCAGTGCCTTAGCAACCATTTAGAACATGCCAGTAACCACCTAGAAACCACCCAGAAAATTCTAGCATCACCTTACCATCATAGTAACCACCTAGCAACAACCTAAAACATTCTAGCATTTGCTTATCAGCACCATAGTAACTAACCAGAACACTTTAACAACAACCCAGCATTCTAACAATCAATTCTAGAATGAACTCAGTAACTACACACAACACTTTAGCAACCTCTTAGCAAAGCCATAGCAACACTTTCTATCACTGGCAAACACCTAGAAGATTCCAGCATCAACCTAGTAATGTCACAACAACCACCAAGAACATTTAAACAATCACCTAGCAACTCTCTACCAACCATTTAGAACATAAAACACTTAAAACATTCTATAAAATTCATAGCGGTGCTATAGTAGCCACCTAGCAACCATTTAGAAAATTTTAGAACATCCTAGCAACTTCCTAATAATGCCTTAGTAATAACATAGGACACTTTCGACACCACTTAGTTATACCCTAGCAACTATTTAGAACATCAAACACTAATAACATTTTGGAAACTTCAATGCCATAACAAAGCCTTAACAACTATATAGAACATATGAACAAAACCTAGAATGTCCTAACAATTACATAGTAACTACATAGAACACTTTAGCAATCACTAAGTTACACCGTAGCAACTAGTTAGAATGTTAAACACCAAGAACATTCTAGAAAATTTCTAGCAGTGCCATAGTTACCACCTAACTTGGAACTACATACAGTAGAACCACTTTTTTAGAACATCAACCACCAAGAGCATTTTATAAACTTCAATGCCAATGCAACCTCCCACAACACATTGGCCTAGCAACAGC
>CAIGQV010016547.1:471544-482252 GCA_903798115.1 Danio jaintianensis
ACACACACACACACACACACACACACACACACACACACACACACACAGAGACAGGTTCGTTACTCTGCTGCCCTTTAGTACACACAACTATACTCTGAATGATCACATTCTCATAAACAGAACATTTGCTTTCAGTTTACTTTTTCTGCAGTCTCAATTTATGTATTTTATTCAGTTGTTTATTTTTATATTTTACTCAGCATTGAAAGCATGCTGTAAACAGAAATCAATCATCAGAATGCTCAAATTCTCATAGAACAAATATTTTCTGTCCTATTGATTTATGTTCCATTCAGTCTTTATTTGTTGTATTCTTTCATTTCATTTAGCAGCATTTAAAGAACGCTGTAATCAGAATGATCACATTCTCATTGACTGACCATTTGTATCATCTTTAATGTTTGTTTTAATTAGTTTGATTAATTTGTTAAGCAGTAAACGAAATGTCAGAATTAATTCAGACCAGATTCATTAAAATTTGAAACAAGCAGAGTAGTCTTGAAACAAAAATACAGTTTCAAGTTTAAAAAAAAGTATATAAAATGTCAAATGAAATTTGTTTTATACAGCATTTAATTTTAAAAAAATAATTGTATTATTCCAGGTTTTCAGAATAATATCTTTGCCATTATTATGTTCTTATTATAATACTAATAATGAACTAAATAATGGCCCATATATAACTGAAGTAATGCCTTTCACAAGTCTACTACAATATTTGTTGTTTATTTATTTGGTTTTCAATTTATTAATATAATTCATTTAATTAGTGTACTGTTTTAAAGGTTACTTTGTGGTTTTGTTAGAGTTGCGAGTATTAATTATATGCTGGTCACCACATTGTTGGCAGTTCTTGGGAAAACAGAAACACATACACACACACACTCCCAAACAGCAGAATATTTTATTTGCAGCTATTTACAGGCAGCTCGGTTATTTAGCCATTATCTGTGCACTCAGAGTATGTGAACAGGCAGCGTTTGACGATGCTTTTCGCCTTTGTTGTGACACAGAGCCATAATTCTGTTTGTTGGCAGCGCCTCTGAAAGAGATTTTGTTGCCCATGCCGAGTTTCCCTTTCGCTCCGTGTGGAACTCAGCGTCAGTTAGCCGGTTCAACATGCCGTCCTTTTCCTGTTTAACGGTATGCCAGGACACAGATTATCTCCTGCTGACCCAGCCGCGTCTCCTGTCTTAATCCGGACACTATTAAAGTGGCCCGGTGGCTCATTGTTCAGACCACATCCGCTTTACCATATTGAGAGGATACTGCAACAACGGCTTTCCCTTAAAGGAATGGTTCACCCAGAAATGAATATTTACTCACCCTAGTGTGATTTCAAAGGAGATTTCTGCTGAACACACACAATAAAAAAAAGATATTTTGAAGAAAGCTGAAAATCTGTAACCATTGATTTCCATAGTAGGTTTAGGTTATGGTTAGGGTTAGGTCACTGATTACATTTCCAAAATTTTTCAGAATATCTTTTTTGTGTTTAACAGAAGATAAAAAATGAGTAAATGATTGCAGAATTTACATTTTTGAGTGAACTATCTCTTTCAACACTGACAGACTCTGGTTTTTATATGTACTGTAGTCTGTGTTTTGTAAAGATTATTCTTAAAGCAAACATTTGCATTTATTTTTCGACTGCAGTTCTAGAACTTGCTCAGCAGCGCCTGCCAAAAAAAAAAGAAAAAGAAAACCCAGGCCTGGTTTACATCACTTCTGCTTTTGCTGTCTATGAAAATCAGCGTTTACATTCAGACTCCAGCATACACATGCTGTAATATTTGCACACGGTTTATGTGAAATGTACACTTCAGGTCCTGTTTCAGCAGTGCGTGTTGGACAAGCGGTTGTTTGGTGGTTTATTGACGAGAAGCGTGTCGTATCGCCCTTTGGGAGCGATTAATGACGTTAAACTCGCACCGGTTAAATACCCAGGAGCACGGTGGCGTAATTACGCTCTCTCTTCTCACCGTACGCCGGCTGTATTAATGATGATGATTAATGGGAGTTTTTCAAAAGCATCTCTACAGAAAGGAGAAAAAAAGTTGTTGTTTTTCTTGTGTGTTTGTCAAAATGATTGATTGCTTTCTCTCCTGTTAGTCATCTCTGGAGCTGGCCGCGTCATACGGCTCACATTATCACGGAGTCATGATAAAAACATGTGCCTGTTCTCATCTCCAATCGAGCTGCAGAGTCCAGTTCAGACAGCCGATAAAAAACCCAGGCCGCAATGCCAAGTTCTGTAGTCAGACGATGACTATAGAGCGCTGTTGTAAAGCACAGAGACGCTGAAAGGAGGGGAACTAATGCCGGCCTTTTCCTTTCAGAAGGGGAAATGGATGTATATAGTGCAATGACAATAGACCCTTAAAGTCCGGTCAAGCGGTAAATCACTTGTTTCACAGCGAATCATCCATTCAGGATGCCTTCAACAGCTTTTTCAAGGTGTTGGAGATGTCTGAGAGGTGTTGCGGGATATAAAAATAAAGACGTGTTTTGAGCTGTGGGTGCCGATAGACAGTGTGAGCTGCAAACTTTAAATCAAGAGTTTAGCATTTAGCAGGATTTTCCTGCAACACATAAGTTTTCAAAGGCTGTGCAATGTGATATATATTGTATAGACAAAATAAAAAGTCCATCATGTCATATTATGCTTTATTGTTTACTTCAGGGTGCCACAAAATACATTGTTTACTGTAATAGTTTTTATAATGTATATGAGTGCAGTATTACACACCATTACAGGGATGTAGACAGAAATATGAATAACAGCATCATGAGAAAGTACAATGTTTACATTTTAGCATTTTATTTAGCAATATTTTTATTTATGTTAGGTCTGTAATAATTAGTTTTTGAAATTTCTATTAATATTTGTTGTATTTTTTTATTTATTATTATTATTTTTTAATCAAACATTTGCCCTGAAGTTCTAAATATATACATTTGAAGCCCTCCTGAATTATTAGCCCCCCGGTATATTTTTTTCCCAGTTTCTGTGTAACGGAAAGAAGATTTTTTTCAACACATTTCTAAGCATAATAGTTTTAATAACTCATTTCTAATAACTGATTTCTTTTATCTTCGCCATGATGACAGCACATAATATTTTAGTAGATATTTTTCAACATACTAGTGTTCAGCTTAAAGTGACATTTGAAGGCTTAAATAGGTTAATTTGGCAAGTTAGGGTTATTAGGCAAGTCATTGTATAACGATGGTTTGTTCTGTAGACAATAAAAAACAAATATTGCTTAAGGGGGCTAATAATATTGACCTTAAAATGGTTTTAAAAAATTAAAAACTGCTTTTATTCTAGCTGAAATAAAACAAATAAGACTTTCTCCAAAAGAAAACATTACAGGAAATACTGTAAAAAATTCCTTGTTCTGCTAAACATCATTTGGGAAATATTTGAAAGAGAAATTCACGGGAGGCCGAATAAGTTTGACTTCAACTCTATATAAGATCATATTTCACATTTCATATACTTTAAAATGTAAAAAAGAAATAGATCTTTGGTTGTGGTCAATATATATATATATATATACATATACATACTATTAACTGGTTAAATTTACAGAACTGTCATATACATACTGTGGATATATCATAATAAGGATATGAAATGACTCGTATCGTGATGTGAGATTTTTGTCATATTGCCCAGCTCTAGCCTTTTCCCAGTTTGTCCGAGCTCTTCGTAAGGAAAATGAAGCGATGAAATTGATAAGAGGTTTTGGGCAGCAGCGTTTCTTCTTGGCTGGTAAACAAGGTGTTGTGGGCCGCTAACAGATTCCCGCTGCTCCAGACCGATAGCAGACAGTCACCCGCACTGACCACTGACACACACCGCTTTGGTCACCTTCACATTTCACTTCATTTGGAGCTGGAGAGGATTTTTTAGACTTTCTTTCCGGAATGCGAAGGTGTTGCTTGGATCTCTTTCAGGAAGCTGCTTTTTCCTCTGTTTATTGTGCTTGTGACTGAGAGAGTTTGCTTCATTACAGGCGATGGAGCTACTTTAGATCTTTTGTTTCTAGAAATGAGCCATCAGGCTGTTTTTAAATCTATGTGTTATAGCTGATTTATTTAGAAATCTTTAAATATGTCAATAAAAATATTATCTTAATTCATAGCCAGTAAAAATAATATTTTAATGTAAAGTAATATCTTTGGTAATAATAAAAAAGAAGTATTTCTGTAATTAAATTTAAAATGTATATAAAAATATATAAAAAATAAATATCAAGTTTCATTTTCTGAAACACTTTAAAAAAATAAATATACACTAATAAATTAAATGAAGGCATTTAAAATCCATTTCTATAGAGATTTTGGTCAAATTTAATTTGATCAGCGAATTTCAGCGAATTTGCTTAATATAAAGGAGAAAAAGCCCCTAAATGTCAATATTGCAACAAAAACCAAACTGTTAAACATATACTTGTGTAATGCTCTATTTTTAATGTTATCACACAATGATTTTTATCTGGAGAGACTTTTTAAATGTGAATCCTTCCAGAATTGTGCAGTTTCTATCAAAAGTAAACCTTAAAAAACTGTTTTATCTTATATATTATTATTATTATTATTTATGTATTTATCTTATGTGATATTTATTGATGTTGATGACTTTTTATTGTTAAAATAATTTAATAATTATAGAGAAGTGATATTTATAAAATGTAAACTGTTGTAATTTGTTTTTTGTTTTTTTTGCCATGATATATTTAGGGAAGCTGATATGGCAATTAACTCAAAAATCTCATCTAATCTGATGCTTATAATTTTGAATTCATCATATTAAAATATACAACAACGTGTCATTAAATGTTTTTAAATTACAATGTTTGAAAACCTATTTTGCGATGTCATAATGTAATTGGTAAATTTACAATGAGGTTTTCTTAGTTACATTTACTAACATGAACTAATAATGAACAATATTTGTACAGCGTTTATTTATCGTAGAACAACATTTATTAATGCATTATTAAAATCCAAATTCTTGGTTAACATAAACTAACAATGAACAACATTATTACCATTAACTAACATTAACAAAGATCAATAAATGCTGTAATAAATGTATTTTTCATTGATTGTTCATGTTAGTAAATACATTACCATTAACTAATACAACCTTATTGTAAAGTGTTACAATGTCATTTTATTATGTGGTAACTCTTTATGCTTTAATTTAACGTTTATTTACACTAACTCACTTTGTGGTTATTATATGTTTTAATGAGCACATATTATTTATTAATTTATTATATTGTCATTTATTATGCAGTATTAAATTTATTATATTGTGTGTTTGAACATAAAACAATAAAGTTTTGCCCCAAAAATCTCAATAATTGTGTTGTTTCAACTCATTTATATAAGTAGTTTGAACAAGCAGCAAAATCTGTTTTTGTTTTGAGAGTAGTGTTTGTGTAGTTGTGTTTCATCTGTGAACACTTGTAGAAAGTCAAAATCAGCTCATTTCAAAAACTGAACTGTCAGAGGAGAAAGATTGACTTTGGCTGGGCCCTGTTTTTCTTAATGGCCTTTCATTAGGACAGGACAAGCAAATAAAACTCACAGAGGTAAAACCAAAACGCCCCGTATACTGGACACATAAACATTAGCAAACAAGAAATAAAATCAACCAGAGATATTAATATTCTCTGCCAATTTAAAAGACGTTACACTAAACCAATCCTCCTCCTCCTCCTCCATGTCAACCATTAATTATTATTATTATTAAAATTGTTATTTGCATTGTTGCATTTGTGGAAAACACAGAATAGAACAGCGGGCAGAGAATAAAGACAGTGTAAAATGCCAAGATGGAAACAAAAGCCGGTCTGCGAAAGGGAACTTCGACTGGTGTGTGTGTTTGGCACGGCCGCTCGGATCTCAGCTTTTCAAATCACGCCACACGCTCTGCCAACATCCCTCTCTCTTTCCCAGCCTCTCCTTCCATTTAACCCGCTTTTCCAGGCCCTGTTTCTCCAAACACGTCCTCCCTCTCTCGCCATCTTAACACCTCTGTCACGCCGCCGACAGGACAAACAAGCCTTCATGCCATTCTGTACAGAAACACACACTCGCTTTTATTTTTTTTAATTTTTTTTTTAGCAGCAGTTTGATGATGCAATTTTTTTTATTTGTATCATTTTGAATTTTTAAACAGGGGGTGGGTTTCTCATTTTTAATGATTCATAAATTGGCCACAGCGAACGATCACATACGCTACGATAGCCATGTTCCAAATCAAAATGGAGAGTTTGGCAAGCGGCTGACTTTGGCTGTCGGGCTTCTGTCTGGAATATTAGACGTAAAAAAAATACACCAGCTCCATAGATCATCCGGCTAATCATGTTTAAGTACACATATATATTTTTTGCACAAAATAACCTTTCATGCGCCAGCCAAATGATCAAACTGACGCCGATTTTAAAGTTCAAATTAGGCGTTTAAACTTGTGTCAGTAGAGTTTGAATTTTAGACCTTTTGACAAGCAGGTTTTGCCAGATGAGTGTCACTGAGTTTGACGTGAGCCCTTATAGGGATGTGTGTTTGTGCCGTGACGTTATTTCTGTATGGGTTTATATGGCGCGCTATGAGTGACACGCCGGACAGGCTAATAGCGGCAGTCAGACTGAGCGAATAATGATTGGAAAATGAGGGCTATTATTGAACTAGAGTAAACAGCACAGGACTCTGGTGAAAAGAGCTCATTCAGCACAGCGCTGAAGTGCAGCGGCTTTCTTCTCCTCAGGGGTCCTACTGCCGCTCTCAGAATCCGCCTTTTGTTCAGCGCTGAGACGGACAGAGAGAGAGGGAGGATGTGTCCGCGCCGATACAGCCAGACTTTTTGTTTTTTGTGTGTGTGTTGTGGAATAGACACACATTCTGCCCTTGTGGACATCTTCCATGGTGCGCTCATTTTAAAAGTAATTGTTGTAATTGTTGCAACAAATTGTTGTAATGTAGTCCATTTTTGATTTGTTGACTTGCAGAAAGTTATTATGTAGCAGTATAGTCATGTTGTAAACTTTTTAGTCCCACTGTAAAAAATGCTGGATCCCACACAGATCCTTCATGTTGTGCAAATCAATTAAGTTAAGTTACTGTTTTTACAAATTTAAGTGGGTTGAACGTAAAACAATTAAGTTGTCCCAAAAAAAACTCAAGAATTAAGTTGATTTGACTCATTTTAAATAAAATGAGTGCACTTTTGTGCAGTAATACCTGCTGATGAGATGTGTTCCTCTATTTTATATTTTAAATAGCAATGTTTAAAAAAAACTGTTGCAGTAGATGCACAATCCTTCTCCTATGGACATCTTCCATGGTGCACTCATTATAAAAAGTTATAAAACACAAATTGTTGCAATTTAGTCCATTTTTGATTCGCTGACTTGCTCAAAGTATTAACGCACATCAGCTGGTTATGTAGCATTGTAGTCATGTTGTAAACATTTTAGTGATGGAGCTTTTTCCCTTTTTTCACTGTAAAAAATGCTGTATCCCACACAGATCCTTTGTTGTTCCAACACAGATTGATTAAGTTAACTTATTGTTTGTACAAATTTAAGTGGGTTGAACTTAAAACAATTAAGTTGTCCCCAAAAAACTCAAGAATAGTGTTGATTCAGCTCATTTTAAATAAGTAGTTTGAACAAGCAGCAAAAATCTTTTTTTTTATTTTTTTTTGAGTGCAGTAATACCTGTTGATGTGTGTTCCTCTATTTTTCTGTTTGAAATGGGCATGATTAAAAAAAAACTCTAGGAGTAGATACACATCTTCCACAATGGACATCTTCCATGGTGCATTCGTTTGAATAAGTAACACTTAAAAAATACATTGTGGAAAGTTATTAATGTACACCAACTGGTTATGTAGCAATATAGTCATGCAGATATGGTGAATATTTAACCCGCTAGTTGAATTTCCCTTGCAAATGTGTACATCACTATAGCAGTAGATACACAATTTTCCATGGTAACTTTTTTTTTTTTTTTTTGCAGAAAGTTATTAACGCACTCCAACTGGTTATTTAGCAATTTAGTCACGCTGATGTAGTGAATATCTAAACTGCTAGTTGTATTTAACCACTCTAACAGTAGGTACACATTCTGCCCTTATCGACATCTTCCATGGTGCACTCATTATTAGAAATAACTCTTTAAAAAAATATGGTGTAGGAAGTTGTTAGTGTACACTAACTGGTTTTGTAGCAATATAGTCACAGTGTATACCATGGTATTTTTTAGTGATGACTTTTATCCCTTACACTTTTTAATACCTGCATATTTATATTGCTTATTAAAAAATGCCCATGATTTCAGAATAATCTTTGGCAACTTAAAACAACAACCACAACATGGTAGCATGCTTATATATTGAATATATAACCCGCTAGTTGTATTTTCCTTACAACAGTGTACACCACTGTCTGCAGGTATTAAAGTGTAAGAAAACTGCAGGTATTAAAGTGTAAGAAAACAAGCAGTAGACACAAATGCTGTATATATAATGAGTTTTTAATTCGCTAACTTGCTGTAAGTTCATTATTTGCATCTACTGGTTATGCAGCAATAGAGTCGTGCTGTATGCCATGGTATTATTTTATGCACCTTTTTAGTGATGGAGCTTTTTCCCTTACTAAAATGTGCTTTATTCTTACATATTAATTAATACCTGCAGATTAATATTCCTCTTTTTAAAAAGTGTGCATAATTAAATAAAACTAAACAACAAAATTTGTTTGCAAATTTGGTACTGATATAGTGAACATTGAACCTGCTAAACTAACAATGAATGACTGAAACTATTTAATCTGCTCCTTTTTTTCAATGTCTTTATTTTATTTTATTTTATTTTATTTTATTTTTCAAACAAATCAGAAAAAAACACTTCCAAATGACAACATAAACAAAAAGAAATACAATATAAGTACCAAGGTCACTGGATACAATCTTATTTAAATTCATAAGTATTAATGTTTGATCAGATCCTGTCATACAAAGGGTTACATAGAGTATCAAAGATTGAAATCTCTTGAGGGGGGATTCCAGATACATATAAATAAAAGCAATCTGCAGTTGTCGATTAATTGCCAGTGCAATTATAGGTAAAGCACAAAGACAACTAAATAAAATTTATTTAATGAGAATTAAACAGAAAGCCCATGTCATTATTGTTCCCATCCCTTAAATATAAAATTTCAGCGTTTGCCATCAAAAAGACGTTTTAGGCAACCTTAAGTAAAGACAAATGTCTATCAAATGCCCTTTGTGCCGACTGCCATTAGAATTTTAAATACTGGGTTTTAAGTATGAATGGGGTTTAATTGGGTTTTTAATGTGATTTATGGGATGATATTGAATGTATTTGTGTTGCCTGTTTTCTGTGATGTGTGATGTGAACGCTGATCTTAAGCCAAAGATAAATTTCCACTTGTGGACAATAAAGAAAGTTTCTTTAGTAAGATTTATACTATAAAACACATTGCTTTACATACTCTAAAAACATTAAGCAGCGCAGTTGTTTTCAACATTAGTAATAAGACATTATTAATAATACGATAGCACAGAATGATTTCCTAAAGGATTATGTGACACTGAATGCTAGTGTAAAGATGCTGAAAATATTGCTTTGTATGACAGGAATAAATGACATTTTAAAATATATGCACTAACAAAACAGGTATTTAAGATTGTAATAATATTTCACAATATTACTGGTTTTGCTGTGTTTTATTAAGCAATTAAATGCAGACTTGCCTCAAAATACTTTAAGTAGTTCTTTAACTACTCTGATTGGTTATCAAAGTCTTATTGTAGTAACATCCACAAATGAATAAATTTGTGTATCTTCTGGAAACTTCTCACGCGGCGCTTCAGGGCTGTGTATGATGACTGAATGCTAATGTATGGGTGTTTGTTTGCATTCAGCACATGAGCAGGTTTCTGTCTATGTGAATGCACATGCTTATGTATGTGTGTGTGTGAGTAAATGCACGTGAGCGAGAGAAAAAAAATGCATCAGGGCAGCTCAGGGACGCGGAGTGTAAACTAGGTGCTAATGCCTCCTTTTGCCGGTTTTGTCAGTGCAAACGTTCTAATTAATGGGAATGGAATAAATAAATTAAGCGGCAGCATCTCTCCACAGCTGAGCAGCAAGAGAGAGAGAGAGCGGCTGTGAATTTCTCTTCCTGTTCCACTTATCATGTTATGACCTATTAGCCCGGGCTTTGATGCAGAGGCTTTTGTCAACACACACACGCACACGCACACACACAAAAGCAGCTTTATTCTGTTGGATTTATGAGGTATTCATGTAACTAATAAAATCATTTTCCTCCAGATTTGAATTCATTGTGCATGTAATTAACTTTGCAGAGAGCACGTTAAAATATATGCAAAAGTGCTGGTTAGCGGTGTTTGCCAAGTCAAGCATCACTAGTATTATTACTTAGAAGTGAAGTGATTTGAATATTTAAATATATATATAAAAAAGCTCATTTTTAAATGAAATAACATTTTTAAATCAAGATGCATTATTGAAAAGCAAAAATGACTTGTTTTAGTATATATATATATATATATATATAAATACAAATCTATATAGATATATATATATATATATATGTGTGTATATATATATGTATATATGTATATATATATATATATA